>CP139504.1:37988575-38296974 GCA_021014915.2 Artemisia tridentata subsp. tridentata
AAAAACGTATGAAACCGGAAAAAACGTAAAAATAACGGACAAAAACGTAAGAAAATGGAAAAAAAACGTAACAAAAACGGACAAAAACGTAAGAAAAAGGGACAAAAATGGATAAAAACGGACAAAAACTAAAGAAAAACGGACGAAAACGTATAAAAACGTATGAAAACGTATAAAAACGGACAAAAACGTATTAAAACGGAAAAAACGTAAAAATAACTGATGAAAACGTAAGAAAACGGACAAAAACGTAGGAAAAACGAGAAAAAAACATATGAAAACATAAGAAAAACGGACAAAAACTTAAGAAATACGGACGAAAATGTATAAAAAAATAATACTAATATTAATAGTTAAATAAATAATTAAAAAAAAATGACTAAATTTGTAAAACCTGACGAAACACAAGAACCATTTACACGAAACTGAAAAGAAATATAGAAAAAGAAAAAGACAGGGGTATTTTAGTCATTTGATGTTGGTCAGGGACGATTTTTGCCCCAAACTTTTCCCACAGAGACGATCCTTGCACTTTCCAAATATTATGTACGAAACTTGCAATTTGGCCAAACTTTAAGGACGATTTTTGCAATTTACTCTATACTATATGTTAGGTTTCTCATTTGTCTTTTTTTTCTAATAGATCACTTTCATGGTCCCAACATAAAAAATGAAATTATTGCTAGCATCATGATATATTATAACTTCTTGAAACCAATAATTATCACCATCTTTATTATTGTAGATTCTTCTGTCTCTAAGTACTACCATGTGTGTCTAGCACATGTTTATATTAAATTATGTTCTTTGGCTTTAAATCTTGGATCTAAACTTTAGCTTACAAAGTTTCATTTCTGTTGAGATCTGTTGTGAATTTTCACTATGGGGTTTTTTGAATCACAAGTTAAATTTGATCAGCAAGAACTAATACATGCTGTTGTACCATTGTTGAAGTTGTTATGTCTTACTGTTATTGGTATACTACTTGCTCACCCAAGAACACAAATTGTACCAAAAGCCACTTTTAAGCTTCTTAGCAAGCTTGTGTTTGCTTTGTTCTTGCCTTGCACAATATTTATTCACTTGGGTCAATCAGTTTCTCTTGAGAATCTAGCTTTATGGTGGTTTGTACCTGTGAATGTGATCATTAGTACTATTATTGGTTGTCTTTTGGGGTTGTTAGTTGCGGTTATATGTCGTCCCCCACCCGAGTATTTCAGGTTTACTGTCATTGTAACTGGTTTTGGGAACACGGGTAATTTGTTATTAGCAATTGTTGGCTCGGTATGTCATGATGCGGATAATTCGTTTGGGCCAGATTGTCATACGACTGGGACTGCATATGTGTCGTTAGCTCAATGGGTGTCTGTGCTTTTGGTGTATACTTTAGTTTACCATATGATGGAGCCACCAATGGAATATTATGAAGTTGTGGATGAAGACGGCGAAATTGAGATAGCCCGTGAGGTAGATAATTTAACTGTGAACGATCTTAGTAGGCCACTTCTGCATGAAGCTGAGTGGCCTGGTATGGAAGATAAAGAAACCGAGCATTGCAAAACCCCTTTTATAGCAAGGGTTTTTGCAAACGGTTCGGATTTGTCACAGACTTCCATACCAGACCCTGATTCATTAGAAGACGCGCCTGTGCAACCACAAAGCCCAAAATCTATTAGGTGTTTAGCCGAGCCACGAATGGTTAGAAAAATGAGAATTGTTGCTGAACAAACCCCAGTTCAACACATTATGCAGCCACCTACTATTGCTACACTTTTAGCACTAATTATCGGAATGGTTCCGTTTTTAAAGTCTATCGTGTATGGTGATGACGCCCCACTATCTTTCTTGACCGATAGTCTAGATATAATGGCTGGAGCCATGGTGCCTTCAGTGATGTTGGTCCTTGGGGGAATGATGGCCGAAGGTCCTAACGAGTCTAGACTAGGATTAAGGACCACAGCTGGGATTCTAGTCGCGAGGCTTTTGGTTCTTCCTATACTGGGAATAGGGGTTGTGTTTTTGGCGGATAAAATGAATTTTTTGATTCAAGGCGACCGAATGTTCCAGTTTGTGCTTTTGTTGCAATACACCACACCAAGTGCAATCCTGTTTGGTGCAATCGCTAGTTTGAGGGGTTACGCGGTAAGTGAAGCCTCAGCATTACTCTTTTGGCAACACGTTTTCGCGCTATTTTCTCTTTCAATGTATTCCATTATTTATTTTAAGTTGTTGCAAATGTATACGTGATCCATAATTTCTTTCAGAATAATTTGTACCACTTTTGAGGTCAAACCTGTTACTTGGTTATCTCGTATTTGTAAATTTGTGTTTGTAGAAGAAAATGTACCTTGTAAGATTTGATTTCTAACAAGTGTAAAGTTTATTATCGGATTCATATCAGCAAATTGTTGCATACTTTTTTTTTTTTTTTTTTTTGGTGAAATGTTGGATTAGTAACTTTATACACTATGTTGTGATCCTGATATTTGTATACCACTGGATATTGGGAATGCTGTGAGGTCTAATCTTAAAAGCAGAGGCCTTATAGGACCATTTTTGGGTCCTATGGTTAAGGATCAAAAGTGAACCTCATTGGGCATAAGGCAACATAACCTATGATTGGTTGTGATTCCTTTGTAAACTTTAATATTTTTCTTCAGGAACATTACTATTAAACTATTTTACCGGGTATTAATACTTAATAAAGCACCTTAGCAATTACTAGTAATGCCCCTATCGACCTCGGTCTTGTTTTTTGCTAGCTTTAGTCTAGAACTATACTATCTCGTTAAATGTTGAATATCCCTGGCCACTGAAAAAGGAATGACCCCTTGACTCCAGAACTCGTAGAGGAAGGAAGCGATGATCGGTCTATCCCATTAAGCGTAATCCCGCTAGTTCACGCAAATCCGAAGAAGTTACCCAAAAAAAAAAAAAAAAAAAAAAAAAAAAAAAAAAGTTACCCAAAAAAAAAAAAACATTACTATTAAACTGTTATGTTAGAACAGTTCATTTATGGACTTGTCATCGTAGGAAAGTCCTTGATTATGAGGTTGTCATTTTGAGGTTTAACATATGACGCTCCAATTGTTTAGCACAATATGTAGAGAGCGCATTCATAAGAATTCATGGTTACAAATCTCAGTGGCAGTGGTGAGATATTTTTACACTTAGTGGTTACGAGTTCAAGTTTCGTTTAGGAACAATGATGTAATTTGTTTGTAAATAGTGTGACATTGTTAGGTTCTTTTTTCTTTTTTTTTAGTTTTCTGACTATGGTTTTATGTATATGCATTTTCATTATTTGCCAGTAAAAAATAAGAGATGTTTTCATCTAAATGGAGATCAATCATTCTAGATGAATCCAAATCCTTTGGTCGAGTAGTATGTGAGTTGCCCACCAACCTAGAGGTTGTGGGTTCAAGCATCGCTGAAAGAATTTGCGAGATATATTATGAGATAAGTGGTATAGAGTGTGCAAAAAATTGCTTAAAAAAATGGTCTTAAAAGAAAAGAATCCTAGATGAGTTTAACCAACTAAAATTTTTCATGGTCTTTGATGGTATATTCGCTTCTTGTTACTGTTTATATGGTTTTGCCGTAAAAACATCAAAATATTCCACCTTTTAGTCAAGCTATCGACTTTAATTATATCGTCATGTTTGTGTTAAACAACCCTTGATAGTGTTTCGGGAAACTAATTGGTAAAATATCTTATATGGGTTCTTCTTGCATAGTTGTCAGGATCCCGATCCTGATCTTAGGATCTTACGATTTTACGATACCGCAAAGCAAAAACGATCAGGATCCTACATAGGATCTTTGCAAGCTTAAGATCTTATAGGATCCTGATCTTAACCATACAATCTTAAGATTTAATCCGATCCGATCTTACTTTTCTCGGATTACAAACTAAAAAACTATAAATTTATGGGTTGTTTTTTTTAGAATTCAAAAAACAACATGTTAATCTTTTTAAACATTTCATAATCATAATTTAAGACAATACTTCTATGAAACATTCATACTTCTATGAAACATTCATAATATTTTGTGTTTATAATGTATAATAATTTGTTGATTTGTATAATATTACAAAAACTATTAAGAAATAACATTAGGGTAGGATCTTAAGATCCCGATCCGATCTTACGATCACGATCTTACAAAGACGAAAACGATCCTGTATAGGATCCGATCTTGAAAACCTTGGGTTCTTGTTTATTTGCTTATCACTAAGGCAAAATAAGCATGTCTATTTACTAAGTTTGGAATTAAAGTAACCTCGTACCCTCATTTTTAAAACTCTTACAAAGATACATCAACACTATAACGTTTTTCTCTAGATTCATGAAAGTAATATTTCCATAAACATAAAATAAACACGTCCAAGTAAGTCATTTTTCCTAAAGTAAATAGGTATAAACTTTGCTTAAAAAAAAATAAAAAATTTTAAAATAAAAAAAAAAAAAAAAAAAAAGCCGCCAGTAAACCGGTGCCGAAACGAGCCGAGTATTGCCAAGCTCGAGATCGACTAGACTACTCAAAACTTGACTCGGGTTTCACAATTCAAGCTCGAACTCAATAAAGAATTGACACATCAAGCTCAACTCGACTCGATTTTATGAAATTAAGTAACTACATGTAATGTGAAATGAGAACTAGAACTGAGGCGAACAGTTTAAAATAGCAATTGTGTGAGAGAGAAAATGAACTATGTGAGAGAGAATGTTAGGGCTAGTAACTTCCCGTTGAGAGAGCGTGGCAAGGAAAATTTTGTGAGAGATAGTGAGTACGAGAGGTCGAGGCACATAGGAAATAGATGGCAATATAATGGCAAGCAACTAGGGACTAATTACACCGGTGGAAGACGGAACTCGTCGGTGTCGTTCATGTTTTTCAATTTTCCGGAAGATTGGGGAATGGGTAAGCTGTGGATGATTTTTAAAAAGTACGGGACTGTGTTTGATATGTTTATGGTGCAAAGGCGTCTCCGTAACGGTCAGAAATATGGTTTTGTTCGCTTCAAATTCGTGAATGACGTGGAAGGTCTCTTGGGGAAGCTTCAAAAGATCAAGATAGGCGAAGAGTGGCTTAAGGTGTTTGTGGCTTATGATAGGAAGTATAATGGGAATGAAGTAAGGGGTGGTGGGGTAGAAGGATATGAGAGCGGGCACAAAAGTTCGGGTAGAAAAGAGAGGGACAGGCAGGAAGTGAATATGGGAACACGTGATAATCGGAGTTTTGTGGATGTAATAAACGGAGGAGGTAATAGGGATGATCCGAATTTCATATTTAGAACAGGAAAGGGACCTATGGGCGATCTTGGGAACGAAAGAGTCATTGAGGTCGAGGATACAGAAATTAACAGTGAGCTAATCGCGAGAAGTGTGGTGGGGGAGGTGAAAGCAAGGTGTTTTCTATCGAAAATACCCGTGTTATGTGCGGAACAGGGACTAGATAAAATTGAAATAAAGTTACTAGGAGGCTTAGAAGTGTTGATGGTGATGGAAAATGTTGAAACAGCGTCCAACATTTTAAAAGATACTGACCATGGATTAAGAAGATGGATTCACAAAATGAGGAGAGGGGATAGCCTTCAGAGGACAGCGGGGAGGATGACATGGGTCAACATCTTGGGGGTACCTGTCTCGTGTTGGGGAGAAGATTTGTTTCGAAAGATAGCAGCCCTACATGGAACCATACTGGGGTTCCATAATTGTCGACTGGAAGGTAATCAAAACGTTATCTATGGCAGGGTTCACATACACACAATAAACAAGGGTCTCATAAGGGAGGATTTGTACGTGAAAGTTAGAAGTAAACTTCATAGAATAAGTGTTGTGGAGGAGGTTAGAGACATCACAAACTTGGATATGCATGAAATTGTACAAAAAAATGACGACGGTCACAAAGAAACTGATGTGAATCATAATTTTGACGAAAACAATATGCAAATCGATGAAGAAGATGGCGAGAAAAATGGAGAAGATAACAATGAGGATGATGAGTCTAGTGATGAAGAGGTTAAAGGTAATTTTCATGGTAAAATCGGTGACAGTTCCAGTCCGGCCATGGACTCCGGTAGCCTAACCAATGGGGAAAACGATGGGTCGAGTTACTCGGGAGAAATGAAGGTAAGTGAGACTTTTGAGGATGAAAATGCTAGTTCCAATAAGGTGGCTAATAGAGCGGCTGATAATAGGGTGGCTGATAATCTGAAAAAGTCTATTGGGGAAACCAATAGTAGGGTGGCTAATAAAATTTGTGATGGGACCACAATCAGTGAAAATAAGAAAAAAGATGGCAAGGATAATGGGAGTAGTAACTGTGGTGTAGAGGGAATGCATAGTGGGGTTAATGGGCCACGTATGGATAGTAAATTGGGCCACGAAATTGGGTTGGGTGGGAGAGATACTTCAAGCTTTCAAGTAGACAATTCTAATGGGCCTAATAATATTAAACGTGGTTGTTATAAAAAATGGCCAAGAAAAGACATTACAGAAGGTAATCTTGATAACACAGGCGGGAATGCAGGTACACAACATGAGTTGGATGTTCAAGGTCATGAATGTTCGAAGATGAGAAGAGAAAAAAGAGAGGTGTCGCCCTCTAGCTCAGTTGGTAGTGGAGGTGATAGATTGAGGAAAAAGTGGAAAACATGTGGCGAAGAGGGGTTCGAAGGAGAGGAGATTGTGAAGACGTTTAACCAGGGGAAGGTGACTGAGGAAAATATAAGTACCAAAAAGAAAGTTGGCAGGAGAAGTGTGACAAAAGCTACGGAGGTAGCGAGACAAACAGGGGTGCACGGGTTAGGGGAAAATAAAAAAGGAATATCGGATGTTTATAAAGAATACCACGAGGAAAATTGTGAAAACAATGGGATATTTCGGTTCGTAAATAACAATGATGGGGAAGTAGACAGCACTAGATGTAACTTAAATCTCGATCAGGTTAAGGAAGTAGGAGAACAGGTTGGGGTTTCGTGGGCTCTAGCAGAGGAAGAAAAGAAGTCGGGAGGTTCGGGTCGAATAGGGAACATGGAAGAACAACCTGCTGCCGAGCAGCTACAGTAATGAGTTGGTATGTTTGTTTCGTTCGTTTAGCCTTTATTTTATGAAGTTTATATCTATTAATGTGAGGGGCATGGGTGAGGCCGGGAAAAAAGGTTGGGTTAGATCAATAATTAGGGACGAGCAGCCAGATGTTATTGGATTACAAGAAACAAAAAGTAGTTTGGTAGACGATTTATGGATAGAAGATATTTGGGGGGGTAAGGGATATGGTTTTGCGCAGTTTCCTGCAAATGGGAACTCGGGAGGTATAATTCTAATTTGGGATACGAGGGTATTCATGTGCAAGGAGGCCGTGGGGGATGAGAGATTTGTAGCGGTAAAGGGCTTGTGGAAGGGAAAAGTGGAGGATATTTTTTTGGTTTGCGTTTACGGGCCGCACATGAGTCACCAAAAAGCGTCATTATAGGAAAGATTAGCAGGGTTGATGGATAGATGGCGTGGGGCATGGTGTATTTTTGGGGATCTCAATGTGATTAGAAGTAACGATGATAGATTTAATTCACAAGTGAACGTGAGGGAAATGAACGATTTCAATGATTTCATTAATGATACGAGGTTAGTTGAAATTCCAATGGGAGGAAGAAAATTTACTAGGGTGAGCGATGATGGGTTGAAATTTAGTAAACTGGATCGGTTCTTGTTAAATGACGAATTTAGTAATCTTTGGGGTAACCTATCGGTCATCGCTTTAGACCGTAAGTTATCGGATCATTGTCTGATAGTGCTAAAAGATGTGGACTTAGATTTTGGTCCAAAACCATTTAGAATTTTCAACATTTGGATGGAGGAGTTGGATTTTCAACATATTGTGGAGGAGGCGTGGAAGGAAGAAGTAAGGAGTACCCGTCCAGATTGTAGATTTCGGGATAAACTTAAAAATGTTAAGGCAAGCCTTAGGGCGTGGAGTAAGGATAGATTTGGGGGGCATAAGGAGAAGATTGAGTCATTAAAAAACGTAGCAATGAGATGGGAATTAGAAGGGGAAAGAAGATCGTTGAATGATGATGAGAGAATTGCTTGGTTGGAGGCTAGAAAACGGTGGGAGGAAAAGGAAAACGAACTTGGTAATATGCTTCGTCAAAAAGCTAGAATTAGGTGGGATGTGGAAGGAGATGAGAATTCAAAGTTTTTTCATTCGTGCATTAAGAGAAGGAATAATAAATGTAACTTGAGAGGTCTTATGGTTAATGGGGTGTGGTGTGAGGATCCAAAAATAGTCAAAGCGGAGATGGCCAAACATTATAAATCTTTGTTCTCCGAAGGTGCGGTGACACGTCCGATCTTTTGTTGTGATCGGCTTGAGAAGATAACGACGGAAGAGGCTAGACTACTTGAGAAAGAATTCAACGAGAAAGAGATATGGGAAGCAATCATGGGGTGTGGGGGTGACAAAGCGCCGGGGCCCGATGGCTTTAATTTCAAGTTTATTAGAAAATGTTGGGAGATTATTAAGGCGGACTTGATACGGGCAGTTATGTGGTTTTGGGAAAAGATGGAAATAACGAGGGGGTGTAATGCTTCTTTTGTTACCATCATACCTAAAGTGACGGATCCCATTGGGCTTGGGGATTTTCGTCCCATTAGTCTCATTGGTTGCTATTATAAAATTATAGCAAAGATGTTAGCGGAGAGGGTCAAGCGGGTGGTGGGTAACGTGGTTGGGGATGCTCAAAATGCGTTCATAAAAGGGAGGTTTATCCTAGACGGGGTTCTAATAGCAAATGAGACTATGGACTTCTTGAAGAAAAAGAAGGAAAAGGGTCTGATTTTTAAGGTTGATTTCGAAAAGGCATACGATAGCATTAATTGGAATTTCTTATTAAATATAATGAATAGAATGGGATTTGGGGGAAAATGGTGTAAGTGGGTTGAGGTATGCCTTCGGTCTTCGTCTATGTCTATTCTTGTGAACGGTTCTCCAACGGAGGAATTTGGTTTAGAGAGGGGCGTTAGACAAGGCGATCCTTTGTCGCCTTTTCTATTTATCTTGGCAACGGAAGGATTAAACGCAATAGTTAATGAAGCGGTGGAAAATGGTATATTTAGAGGTGTGAAAGTAGGTGCAAATAATGTTACGGTGTCTCATTTACAATATGCGGATGATACTATATTCTTTGGTGAATGGAATAAAGAGAATGCTAAGTCTCTGATGTGTATTCTTAAATGTTTTGAAGAAGCATCTGGGTTGCGGGTAAATTACATCAAGAGCAAGCTTTACGGGATTGGGGTTAATGATATGGAATTAAGGGATATGGCGGTTTGGATGGGGTGTGGTGTAGGGGAATTTCCTTTTACTTACTTGGGGTTACCAATTGGTGAGAACATGAGGCGTATAAATGCATGGAACCCCGTGGTGGAGAAATTCAAGAGCCGTTTAGCGGATTGGAAGGCTAAAACGATGTCGTTCGGGGGTCGTCTAACTTTGGTTAAATCGGTTCTAGGTAGCTTGCCATTGTATTATTTTTCGATGTTCCGTGTGCCTTTGAGTGTCATAAATCATCTTGAGAGAATTAGAAAAAACTTCTTTTGGGGAGGGGGGGAAGGAAAAAAACTTTCATGGGTTAAATGGAGTACGGTTCTAGCATCACATGGGGTGGGGGGGTTAAATATTGGGTCGTTGCGGGCAAAAAATATGGCTTTATTAGGGAAATGGTGGTGGAGGTTTAAGAGGGAAGGGGGGAGTCTTTGGGTTAGGGTGATTAAAAGCATTCATGGCGATGACGGGGGTTTAGTCGAAAATAGGGTAATGGGTGGGGTGGTAAAGGGTGGTGGCGTTTGGCGGGATATTGTGAAGATAGGCGAGGAGTTTGAGGGTTTGGGGGTGGAATTTAGTTCGTCATGTGTGGGGGTGTTGGGGGACGGGAGGGATATTAGATTTTGGACGGATATATGGGTAGATAATAGCAGACTTCGTGATAGATTTTCTAGGCTATTTCATTTAGATAGGGGAAAGGATAATAGTGTGATGGATAAGGGCTCTTGGGTAAACGGAGTATGGTGTTGGGAGTGGGATTGGGGGAGGAGTATTAGGGGTAGGGTTTGTAAGGAGTTAGATGATTTAATGTGTATATTGCAAAACGTTGTTGTTTCTAATAATTGTAGGGATAAATGGAGGTGGGCGCTATCCGAAGACGGGGGCTTCAAGGTCAACGAATTGTCAAGATTGGTCGAGGAAAAGATCCTAATGGTGGAAAGCGGAGGTCAAGAAACACTTTGGAATAAGTTGGTGCCCAAAAAAGTAAACATATTCGTGTGGAGAGCTTTGAAGGGTAGACTTCCGGTTCGTGTGGAGCTTGATAGAAGAGGTATAGACTTGGATTCGGTTCTTTGTCCAAGTTGTAATAATGCGGTTGAAACATGTGCTCATAATTTGGTCACTTGTGATCTTGCTATGAGTGTGTGGGACAAGGTTTTTAGTTGGTGGAAGGTGGGGATTGTTAATGCTTTCTCTATTGATGAATTTTTTTCATCATATGGAAACGTTAATGTCCCTTCTAATATTTCTCGTGTTTGGCAAGCGGTTATTTGGACATCCGGCTATTTCATTTGGAAAGAAAGAAATGCACGTGTGTTTGGAAAGAAAGTGTCAAGTACTAATAAGATCGTTCAAGACATTCAATTAAAAAGCTACGAGTGGATAGTGAGAAGATCGAATAAATACAAAGCGATAGATTGGCAACAATGGTTGTTTGATCCAATAAAAAGCCAGTTCAGTTAAGGATCAGTTGGTGCGTTTCAGTTTGTCGACAGAAGAATACAGTGTGTCTGCAAGTTTATGTGAGGTTCATGTGTGTTTGCAGCAGTGCGCAGTGGTCTACAACAGTGTGGCTGCAATATCAGTCTTGAGAAAATAGTTTTGTTGCAAGCATACCAGGCATATCAGGTTCTATTGTTCATGGGATTCTGTACTAGGCTGGGAGAGGAGTGTTTGGTTCTGCAGTCTGTGATTGGGGTGTTTGGATCTGCTGTTTTGGGGTTATCTGATCAGTTTACACTGGTTATATTTTTTGTGGTTCAGCATATATGGAATTGGTTTTGTTTCTATTTGTTTGTGGGACCAGGCTTATGGGTTTTTGGCTGAAATGTCTAAAGCTTTAATTAAGATGCAAGTTGCAAGTTGTAGTCTTAGAATAGTCAATGAAATGTTGATATGCACTGCATAAGTGTCTTGGCATCATGGGAGATATTTTCTTTTGTGGGTCAATATATTTCTGCGATGATTGGTAGCTGAGTTTTGTTTGGTTCTATGCAAGCTACATCGTGAGTCAGTTCTTAGGGAATTAGGATTTGTTTTAGATCAATCTTGGTCTTTTATGTTTTTGTATTTTGTGCTCTTGGGTCTCATCCTCCGTTTAATTTGCTTGATTAATCGGGGTGGGATGCCTTCTCTTTGTAATTTTTCCGTTGTTGGTTCTATATATTGTTGCCTTTCAAAAAAAAAAAGTAACTACATGTAAAAGAGTACAAATGCAATTTTATCGATAAGGCTCCCGAGGCTCGAACTTGAGTCGCAAATGCACTCAAGTACCTTGATCTTGAATCGTTTATAACAAATCAGATTCGATCTCGAAGAATAAACGAAAGAAACATAGAATACCAAACACCCCTCTAAACTAAACTACTCGTAATATTATTATACTACTTGTTCATATATCCAAACACCCAGGTCCATTTTCAGCTTTCATCTATTTGCGCCTCTCTCTCGAACTCAACCTTTCTTTTTCGATTTAACTCTCAAAAGGTAATTTTAATAAACTTTTATTTTTCTGATTTCTACTAGTAGTATATATTTTATTTTATTTTATTTTATGGTTTCATTTCTGTATTAGGGTTTTAATATTTTGTCGCCCAAATTAATGTATGTTTCACCTAGGATTATAAACAGCAAACCGTTTGGGTTTTAAGGTTGTTTTGATTATGTTCTGTATCTTATATTAGGGGGTGTTTATTTCGCCGGCTTATAAGTTATTTGATTTTGAGCTTATGTTTCATAAGCTCACTTTTTGTGGCTTATTTTGAATCTTTTCGGCTTATATTCTATTGAGTATTCTTTTTTATGCTGACTTAACATTATATGAACGGGAACGAACAACCCTGGTATTTTTTGTTTGGTTTTTGTAGCTAAAGGAAGTACATTGAAATAACTAGTACAAGTTACTGAATGTTACTTTTTTATCTTGTCGTTACATATATGGATAGCGATATACCTAATCTAAATACATTATAATCACCAAGGATTAACTTGACTATCACACACAACGTATTGGTTGAATTTATATAATTTTGTATGCTCGTATCTATGTATGACCTGTTTGTAATTGCCAAATAATAAGTGTTGCGTGTTGTCTTCCACTCTTCCGTGTTTCTTCTCTGCTTGATATGAAATTGTTGTTGTGTTGTTTTGGTTTTGAGATACATGTAGGATTGACTGATTTTTGGTTTGATATACCTCTCAGAGTTGATCAGTGATTAATCATGGTGTTTGGGGCGATAAGATCCATAATCCGACCTGTATCAAGAAAACTAAGTTATTCTCGCTCTATCACAACCATCTCATCTTTTTCCTCCAAGCCGTTGTTTTCTGGTAAAACTTACAACAATGAGGTAAGTACGCTTTTCAGCTCACTTCACAAGAGCCACCTGTTCTGGAGACCCGCATCAGTAAGGGCAATCCAGAGCCTGACAGATACCCGCTTTCCGAAAAGAAGGCCTGTGGATAAGCCTCGAAGGAAAAGGGCTAGCTTGAAGCCTTCAGGTTATATATGGCTTAATTTCCCTATTTTTTACTTGAACCTGTTTTTTGGTCTCGTTAATTGATTTTATTGGAGTTCATAAACACACCGTTGATCGTTTCAAGGTTTTTGTTGGATGCTTAGCCATGATATAAATAATGTTTGACAAATCAGATTCTGAGTGTGAATATCTGATTTTTTTAGTCCAAATTAATGATGCATAACCATCAATAACTTCAATCACTTTTTGCAACTAGTTATTTGGTTCTGATTATTTATTGTAGCAATGTAGCTAAATGATTTTCAGAATGCACATCGAAACCCCCTATACTCATATCTTGAAGGGTTTTTAAGGGAAATTTGGTTATTGTTTTTTTTTTTGGTGCAAAGATCAAATATATTAACATTTCCACAATATATACACAAAATTCTAAGCTCTGCTAGTACCAATACAACATTATAGTACTAGCAGACTTTCTCAAAGGAAATACAGCTATACTAATACACCATTCAGTACATACAATCAACTCAGACTAACAAGAAATTTGGTTATTGTTTTACCATTGGAGTTTTTATGAATTTGCTTAGCACGATTGTTATACGAAAATTGCAATGTGATATTGACTTTTGGAACATTGCAGGGCCTTATGCCTGGATTAAGCATACCCCTGGTGAACCAATACCTGCAAGTCAACCAAATGAAGGAAGTGTCAAACATAGAAACGAGAAAAAGCGCATAAGATTGCGTCGGGC
Organism: Artemisia tridentata subsp. tridentata; assembly: GCA_021014915.2. Classification (NCBI taxonomy): domain Eukaryota; kingdom Viridiplantae; phylum Streptophyta; class Magnoliopsida; order Asterales; family Asteraceae; genus Artemisia; species Artemisia tridentata. The sequence goes on from CP139504.1 coordinate 38,002,137, forward strand.
CTTCATACTGGTACACATCTTTATAAACCAATATCTCGTATCTAAAATTATTACTTAATATAAGGCTGAACTGGGATTCCAATTTTTGTTGACCATATGCTTATGTCATAACTTCTGATGTATGAAAGCTTACATTACACATGCATTCCCATGTGTGTACTAGGATAACCCAGAAACTTCATAATCATCTCACTTGTTCTGTGCTATTGTATAATTGCCTTATAAACTAAAGGCTCTTTTCACTTTGGTCTATACATTTTCCATTTACTTAGTTAGAGCCTTAGAGGTGGCAAAATAGAAACGTTTTATACTTTTATGACAGGTCATCTTTTGAGTAGGTGGCAGATTGGGGTTTGATTAACCATCCATTCTGCAGACACTTGTCCATCTTTGTAGTTCTTTTATAACTAATCAATCCGGTAATTCTGGTTGCAACTTACAATTATATATGTTGTTACAATCATAGTTAAAGTATTTGAATATATAAGATTATATAAGAGGTTGTATGCACTACAACTAGACTCTGAGCAATATCCAACCCATTTGACTTATTCCCCTTATAACTATATTTTCTGGTGACCCGTTTGAGATAGGCACTTAAAGCTCAATGTTAAAAGCATCGTGCACAAAGAAGTTCAGCTTGACAATTCAGATAAAATGATTTAAGTGGTTGTATGCTTGTATGCATTAAAACTAGACTCCCGGCAACATCCAACTCATTTGACTAGTTCTCCTTTGACTAACTTTTTTGGTTTGACCCGTTTGAGATAAAGTACTTAAAGCTCTGTGTTAGTATTGTCATGCACAGAAAAGTTTAGCTAAGTGACAATTCGGATAAAATAAATTAAGAGGTTGTATGCATCAAAACTACACTCTGCGCAACTTCCAACCCATTAGAGTTATTCATCTTTAACTATATTTTTTTTTTACCCGTTTGAGATAAAGCACTTAAAGCTCTATGTTAAAAGTGTCATCCACTAAAAAGTTCAGCTTAGTGACAATTCATTGCATCTTCACCAACCTAAATAATTAATTTCTATGAAAAGCGTGCCTTATTCATTCTCTTGCTAAGCCACCAGCAGAAGTGGATCAGAAGTTTACTATAAAGGGCCGTGTTAGCAGCATAGAGTAAGTAAAAAAATCAGGTGTAGTGATAATGTGATAAAACATAGATAACTACTGCTGAAACATATATAACAGATTACTGTTGGGTTAGGAAACCGCAAAATGATTGGGTTTTTAGTTATCTACGTTTTGTGAGAGATTGTTTTGATCAGAAAGGTTTCATTTAAAAAATCAGTTATAATAACATGGATGTGCTTGTATAAGCTATTAGAAAGCCCAATCATAGAAATCATTGAAACACTTGAATCGATCTGTTGAGTGGTTTGGAGTAGAGAACCCCCAAGTCAATACATTGAGGTGTACTCGGAAGAAGAAGCCAAACGTTGGAGTGAAGATCCCAAACAAGTTTTTAATGTGTCGACCCCTGTGGCTGGTATGGAGGATTCCCAGTAGTTATCTGAATCCCTATTTTTGAAACTCACAGTTTTCAACCAAACACAACATGAACACCTTATATTACAAGAGCATATAGATTATGTTAAGGCCGGTATAGAGAAATAAAGATTGACCAACTAAGTGAATAGTGCAATGAATGATCTTGTTATCCAAGAAAAGCTATATTATTAGGATTTTTTATTTTTTGCACATCATCCATTAAATAGTCTTTCCACTTCACCATCGTTATGTTTGTTGAAAATGGGATAATTGATGTGAATTGGGTTTTGGTCATTGCACAGGCAGAGAAGAAGAAACGTAAGGCTCAGTTGCAGGAAGCCAACCGGAAGAAGAAAATTCAGAGGATAGAACGAAAGATGGCTGCAGTAGCCAGAGATAGAGCCTGGGCTGAACGACTAGCAGAACTGGAGCAGCTTGAGGAAGAGAAAAAGAAGACAGCTACAGCTTAATTCTAGTCATTCATGTTTCTTAATGGAATGCTGATTTTGTTCATCATGTTATCTTATACTTGTTTGAATGATGCGGCGACTGCATCTTCCTTCTTTCTAATTTGTTCACTCATCTTTAATTTCATATAACAGGTGGCGCTTTTTATCTTTATTTATTTTATAGGCTGTTTAGTCCTTATATCTTATGGATTGTATTAAACGGTATTAGAAGAGTAAAAGCTTGACTGATATGATCATAAAGGTGATTCATGTTTATCACTAGAGGTGGCATAACGGGTGATATTATAAGTTCATCCTATTTGGTTTTGTTTGTTGTTGCCTATATATTGTGTGTATATCTCTAAATTCATCTGATTTGGTTTATGTTGTGTATATACATGCATAGTATATCATTGACATGAAAAGAAACATACAAACCATCAGAGTAGAATGGTGTGGTCGTGGTGTAGCCGGATGCCACATCAGCTTCCACTTCCACCATCAAAGTCACCACTAAACCCCTATAGTGGTTAATACCAAACCCACCACATAAACATACCACACTTTCACTCCCACCATCAAAGTCACCGTTAACCCCCCTGTAGTGGTTAATACCAAACTCACCGCATACACATACCTCACTTGAACACAAACATTTCACACAACTTTCATTTAGTGACACCAACCACTGTGGCAGCCTTAACGCGTGAAGAGAAGGGGTGCACGCATGAACCTCTCAGCCTGACTACGCCTAGTCTCATGTTTCATATCATACAAATATCCATTCCTGACCATGATAATGACTAAGCATCATAATCTCCCTATGCATCTTTTGCCATCAGGCTCCCATACATAATCATGATGAGACAATTTCCAAACAATTGTTAGGGGCCCCAATGTCATTTACGATCCTTTTATGCTAACAGCCAACTTGGTGCATGTTGTAGTTGGCTAAATGACAAATAGGTGATGAAGCATGCCATGTTTACAACCAATAATCATATCAAGTATAACTCGTCTTAATACATAATGACAATAAAGTGGTTTTCAAGTTAGGTTTTCATGATCATCTTCTGTGAGTTATGTTTGTTTTCATGATCATCTTCTGTGAGTTATGTTTGTTCTCTTGAGAAATTGTTAAATCAGGGCAATTCTCCTCCTCTCCCTCCCGTTGAACTTCATAATAAGAAAATCAAGTCAGTTGGGAAAACTGATAAATTTCCGGAGATCAAGTTTAAGGACTTGCCTCCTCCACTTGAATATACAAATCTTGAGGAGGAAGTTCTTATCTTAATTGTTGTTCAGATCTCTCTTCTTCCCTTCACCTACCCGGTGATTTCCCCTATCTTTCACTCATTCGGGAGTGAGGATATTACTTTTGACCCCGGCATTTTCCATTTAACATTGGTTTAAATGCCGGATTTATCTCATCGGTGTGGAACTTTCTTATGTTCAATTGGTTATCCAAACATTTTAAATGAAAGTCCGATAGAGATGGTTTCTTCCACTTACTTCCCCATGAACCAATGAATTCGGGGTCGAGTCAAGCTAGCGACTCGGTTAATAAAAACAGTAGCATAATATGGGTTTTCACCCATATCTCACCCAAGTGTGGGGGAGATGCCCCACATGTTGTAAATATGTACAGTCAAAAAAAAAAAAAAAAAAAAAAAAAAAGAAAAAATGTGTGTGTATATAAAACTAATGGCTATTAGTATTTCCCTTTCACGTTCTAAGTGTTGGTTTAACAACCGGTTCTTTGAATATTGAGGGCAATATTCAGTTCTAAGTGTGGGGGGGAATTCTAGCGAATTTGATCAAATGTATCATCTAGTACCCCCATTTTAGCCAAAATTTTTAAAAAATTTTCTCACTTAGAACGCAATAAATGGTTATCAGTCCGCCATGTCTAACCCACATAAGGATTGGCTAATCCGAGAGCAAACGGCTCTAGGTAAAGATATATCAAATCCGTTCATGGCTTACAATTTGCCAAAAATTGTATGGTATTCGACTCACCATATCTTCATAAGTGAAGAGTTGGCTAGCCCGCAAGGTTATGGCTTGTGGTTAAGGCAGTGAAAATCCATGATTGGTAATCAGCTCACCAAAGATAATAGTTGATAATTTATCTAAGAGTTGGCTAGTCCAGAAGCAAACGGCTTTTGGTAAAGACAAATCAAAACCGTTGACAGCTGATGGTTTGCTCAAAATTATTTGGTTATCATTGTACCAAAGTATCACATACTAAAACATTGGCTACTCCAGAAGTAATGGCTTTTAGTAAAGAGAAAAATCCATTAAAACTTCATAAAAGATTGCTAGGGACTAGCAATAGTTTAGTGTGGGGGATTGATGAGTGTCTAAATACTCATAATTTCTGTCACATTTTATCTGCAAAAACATTTAAAACATGCAGATATGCTTCAAAATACTGAAAATATCATAAAATGTGTTTTTATATGACTCAGGAACAAAAAGATTGAAAACAAGTGAAAAACGAACAAAGTTTGCATAATTGTCACTTTCAGTCCTTGGAGTTTCACAAATTGGCAGATTTAGTCCCTGAAGGTTTTAAATGAAAGAAAAGTCAACTTTAGTCCTTGGGATATCAAACATATTCACTTTTAATCCCTGGATGAAAGTTTTCTAAAAATGACAACTTTTACCCCTCAAGTTTCAAAATTGGCAAAACTAGTCCTCGGGTATTTAAAAATTAGAATTTATCAAATATTACCCTTGTGCTATTTATAATTGGCAAAATAAACTCTTTTGATAACTTTGGAAAATTGTCAACTTCAGCCCTTCAAATTTCAGAATATTACAAAAGTGGTCCTTGTGACTTATTATACAAACCAACCGGACCCTAAATTAAAATAAAACCCAATACCCTTTTATCACTACCCAACCCACTACACAACCAACCCAGCCTAAGCCCAATCAATAACCAACCCGACCCAACCCTTCTATTAATAAAAAACCCAATCTGGTATCCAAAACCAGAGTTTGACTCTGGTCAAACTCTTCTTCCTCACACAACCCCGCCAAAACCATACCACTACCACCCATAGTATTTCTCTGCCCCCCTCCTATCCCACTCACCTAACAATGCCAAAATCATTAAAAGCTTCTTCTCCACCTCTCCAAATGCATTAAATGCTATAAACCTGCTCGAATCCACTACCATAATTTTTGGCGCCAAAATCCAAAAGAGTGGCTCAGATCAATTGAGAATAATTCAAGGGTTCAGATGTGATCAGAGAAGTCGGCTAGGGGTTTCCCAGTTGTATTTTGTATATATAGAACAATGTAATAGGATTTAGAGGAGTAGTTAATTTTTATTAAATCGTCTTTTATTTAATTGTCTTTCCTTATTGTAATTTTAATTTCCAGTCATCAATATAGTCAATTTACAGTCAATTTGATCTCATTTTAATATATCTTGTCTTTAATTTCAGTTACTTTACAAATTCAAGCTTTACTGTGATTCGTATTAATTTAAATGTTGTTTGGAAATGCTTATTATCTGTTTACATAAGCTTATATAAGCTAATTATAGCTTACTGTAAGCTTATGTTAGTCTAAATCTGTGCTCAACTCAAGAAATCAAGAAAGTCAACAAAAGTCAACATGAGAAGCTAATAAGTTGTTTTGGGGTGAATAAGCTGATTTGGAAGGATTTTCTGGGTTTTCTAGCTTGTTTCTGACAAGCTAGATTGGTTCTAGTTCCTTGTTCTTTGCTTCATAAGTTCTAGCAGTTGTAAGCCAATTTCAAGTTTTATTCCATTTTCTAAAGTTATTGTTAACTAGCTTATTTATAGCTTATTCTTATAGATTCTTGCTTATTAGTAGTTTGTAGACTTGTTTCATCAATATATTCAGTATTAATTAGCTTGTTTCATTTCTTTTCTTAAAAACTTTAAAAAGTCCAAAAATAGCATAATCTAGCATAGCTTATTATCTAGCTTAATTTTGTTTTGAAAGTTGCTTATTATAGTTTATATAAGTTGTTTAATCAATAAAATTCAGCAATCATAAGTTAAATTTTCTATTTCCTTTGAAAACCCAAAACAGAACAACATAAAAGGGGTGTTTGGTTTTGTGCAGTCAACAAGTCAAACTTGGTTTTACTGTAGATTGACCATTCTCCCAACTTTGTTCTAGCTTATTTTGATCCTTATAAGCTGTTTTCAAGTTTTTATTAGCAACATAAATAGAAAATCCATATTTGCTTTGTCTGTGCAAATTTCAGACCCTCAATTGACCAAATAAGCTAATTATAAGCCCAAGCTCTTTTGGCCCTTATTGATAGCTTTTCTGAGTCACTTTTGAGTCCATTTGAAGTATACACAAAAGGTTGTTTGCAGCCCTAAGGCTTGTGCACTTCTGCACAGACCCTGCATCAGCAGAATCAGTATATGCTGATTGCTGAGGCTGCTGATCTTGCCTCAATTATGGCTTATCTAGTTAAGCTATGGCCTTGTTTTTTGTTTCTATGAATAGCCAGTAGTACTAGCTCAAGTTTGCCCCCATAAGTTTGCATCTCAGTGCTTATTTAGAGTGCTTAAATTGCCTTGAAAGTTGGCAAATTTCCTAAGTTTCTGCTGAAACTTTGCATCTGCTAATCTTCTATTCAGCTTAATTCATAGTGCTTATTTGTATTTTTCAGTTTTTTTGTGTTTATTTAAGTATATTAAACCTTTCCTGAGCATTTGGTTAAGTTTTGTGTTCATTAGCTTATTTCTAGCTTATTTGCTTATTGCTTATCTGCCCAAATCAGCTCTCCAGGCTTATTAAACTTTTGATTTTATTTTTCATAGCTTTTAAATATTATTTTAGACTTATCCTGAATTTTTTATATTTTTCCTAAGTCATTTAATATTTTTAATCTTTTTTATTAGTTTCTATTAGTAATTAAATCATAATAAATAGAAAAATAATCAGAAAAATATAAATCTAATTTTCATAATTTTCTTTTGTCATTTTTAATCTAGGAAAAATATAATCTTATTTTTAGACCTTAAGAAAAACCAAAAATAGAAAAATAGTGATAGCTTCTATTTAATAGAATTTATCTTTTTAAATTTTAATTAAGTAATTTTCATTTTTATAATTTTCTTAGCTTCTTTTCATCTTATAATATTTTTAGAAAAAGTTTTAGAATTTTCTTTGTTCATTTAGTAATTTTTATAAATTTAAATAGTTTAATAAGTAATTAAATAAATAAATAATTAATAAAAAATAGATAAAAAGTATAAAAAAATATAATTTAAGTTTTTAAATAAGTTTTAAGTCATTTTACATTTTTAGGTTTTAAATTTCATAAATTTCAGTTTTAGTCCCATTTTAGATTTTCCTGTTACGCGTTTTCTTAATTTAAATCGCGTTTAATTTTATTGTGCATATTTGTTTTTAATTTGTTGTTTAGAATTATTAAAAAAGCAAAATCAAAAATATCTAAATCACATCAGTCACTCTAATCCTAGCTTTTCACAGTTGCCCATTCACACCTCGTTGGGAAACGATTCGGGTAATTACTTACCTGTCTTAACACTACACACGAACGTGAGTTTTTGCAAGTATCCTTTTTCACAAAGGGGTAATTTGTAATTATTCACGAGCATCCGCTGTCTGCATTTATTTATAGGTGTGTTCAGCACGGATCAAATTTTGGCGCCGCTGCCGAGGAGGTGTGCTGCGACAGTTGTGTAAGTTTTAGCGATTAGTGATTCGAGATCCTTCTTCCAAGAAGTTCCTATTTCCCAAAAACAATATAAAATACCAAAAATATTTTTCGTTTTCTTTTCTATATATATTATTATTATTATTATCACATAAAAAATTAAAAACCCAAAAATATTTTCCGTTTTCTTTAATAATAAACAACAATAAAAAATTAACCATTGAGAACCAAGACTGAGTACTACCTAACTGGGGGTACGGCCATAATAAGTTCCCAAACCAAAGAATTAAAACTTGCCTCTGTATCACTTGCGAATATCGGCTCACCTTTGATTGATAAACAAACTATAACGGAGGTTTAAGGATAGTCTGACATTAAATTGTCGGACTGAAAGAAGCGGGTTTTTAAGGAGCATTAATTGCCCACCTTTACTTCTCCGCCACTCTGTGCGTTTATCTTTTAGAGAGCTATCGTACGCTTGTTGATTGTTGGTTTAAGTTTACTTGTGTTTTTTCTCGATCTTGATTTTAATTGAAAATTTTGCTAAGTGCATGCGCACTCGTTCTTCTAGGTCATCAAGCCCTTTTCGTGAGCTTGGAAACATACCTCGAAGACGTCGTAGACGTTCTGCTCCATCAGTCGTACCCGAGATACGGACTGATCCCATAACCACTGACATCATGGCTGAAGACCGTCCTATGAATGAGCTGCTCCAAGCTCCCATCAATGGATACGGAGATGCCATTGTTGTTCCAGCCATCGTGGCTGAGAATTTTGAGCTTAAGACTGGGTTGATAAACCTGGTAACATCGCGTCAATTCTATGGTTTTGACAGGGACGATCCTCAAGATCACATTAGATGGTTCAATAAAATCACATCTACCATCAAATGCAAAAGTGTCCCTGAGGAATCAATAAAACTTCTTCTTTTCCCGTTTTCCATCGAAGGGGCAGCCCGAATTTGGCTTGACAAACAACCCCCTCGATCGATAACAACATGGGAAGATCTGGTTCAGAAATTCGTGAATGAATTCTTTCCTCCGTCTAAAACCACGTATCTAAAAAATGAAATCATGAAATTCTCTCAAAGGTTTGATGAACCATTTGGAGAAGCATGGGAGCGTTTCAAAGAATTGCTCCGCAAATGTCCTCATCACGGTTTTACCTATTTGATGCAAATGGACACTTTCTACAATGGGTTAAACCCATCTGACCAAGATTCTCTTAATGCCTCAGCTGGAGGTAATTTTCTGAGCAAATCCACTAAGGAAGCCATTGCACTCATTGAAAATAAGTCAAAGGTCCGCACTGCACGAGCCAGACCATATAATTCTCAGGCTAGTGCTGGTCCTTCTACTTCATCTCCCGTGAGTCAGTCTAGTACTGATACTCAGCTTGCTGAACTCACGAAGGTTATTCAAGCTTTGGTTTTCTCCACACAAAAGAAAGAGTCCGCTCCGCAAACTTCTCACACTGCTGAAATCAAAAAGGTAGAAGTTTGTGTTACTTGTGGTGGTCCTCACGCTTACTACAATTGTACTGCCACCGATGGCAATGCATTTGAAGTCAAAGCTTTAGCCGGATCTTCCAATCAAGGAGGTGGTCAATACCATCCTCAAGTGGAAACAAACTACCGTGCTAGCAATCAACATGGACCACCCGGATTTCCTCCTCCTAATAATCCAAATAGGAATAATCCTAATCAGCAAAGAGGGCAAAACACGCAGAATCAATATCATGCCCCGAACAATCAATACCCACCCCAAAGGGGTAATCAAGGGTATTCAGCTCCTAATTCCCAAAGACCTCTCTCGAGTGAGCTTGATAGCTACATCAAGGTTAATGAGACCAATATGAAGGCAATGCAAAATCAAATCTCTAATTTGAAGAATGAATTTCAGTCCTCAATACACAAGCAAGGAACTGAGCTTTCAAACAAAATCGATCATTCTCAAAGCGAAGTTAAGAATATGTTTGCCAGTCTCATGGACCATCTCAATCCACCTTCTACCTCGGGAGGTCTTCCAAGTAACACTGTTGTCAACCCAAGGGGTGAACTCAAAGCTGTCACTACACATAGTGGTAAAGCTTATGATGGACTCAAGGTGATAAAGGACCCGGTACTTCCCACTAACAATGGAAGTGCTAAATACGTCCAACCTTCGGTCATCCAAAATTCTACACCCACAATTGCTCCTCAACCGTCAAGAATAGATCCAACTCTATCACGATTTACGGTTAAAAGTTTGTCAACCAAACTTAGTGAGCAAAGAACAGCCAGATATTATTCCGAAATGCTCAATGCTGTTCCTGTCAGTGTGCTTGATGACAGTGATGATGACGGAGATACCACTTTCGTCAAAGCCATCACCACAAGGAGTGGTGCTGCTTATGAGGGGCCAGCTGGCCCTATTCCTCCTCCGTTGTTTGAAATGGAAAAAGAGACGGAGGATACAACGGACAAAGTGCAAATTCCAAGCCCACACAGTACAGCACATGTCTATCCTCCGGTTGGCCCTAAAAAGAAATCCAAACCAGGAGTTGTCTTTGAATCTGTTGAGACTCCTGAAGTTGTTGTCCCTAAATCCAAACCTTACATTCCTTACCCATCGCGCTTAAATGAGCAAAAGCTCCGTGAGAAGGCTAGTCAACAAAATGATAAATTCTATCAAATCTTTAAAGAATTACATTTTGACATAAGCTTTGCGGATGCTACCATTCTGATGCCCAAGTTTGCATCAGCAATCAAACACTTGTTAAGCAACAAGGAAAAGCTGATTGAAATGGCTAAAACTCCATTAAATGAGAACTGCTCAGCGGTTATCTTGAAAAAGCTTCCAGAGAAGCTTGGAGATCCTGGAAAATTTCTTATACCATGTGTATTTCCGGGAATGGTTGAATGCTATGCCTTGGCCGATCTAGGTGCAAGCATCAACCTGATGCCTCATTCAGTATGGAAGAAACTTTCTCTTCCGGCTCTTACTCCTACCTGCATGACTCTTGAGCTTGCAGATCGAACCATATCTCAACCTTGCGGCATTGCCGAAGATGTGTTTGTGAAAGTAGGTAAGTTCCATTTTCCAGCTGACTTTGTGGTTGTTGAATTCGACGCAGATCAAAAGGTTCCTCTCATTCTTGGAAGAGGATTCCTAAAAACGGGCCATGCTCTTATTGATGTATTTAAGCATGAGATCACATTGCGTGTGGATAAGGAAGCTGTTACCTTTAACCATGATCAAACTTCGAGGTACTCCTCAAATTTTAATTCTGCATCGGTTAACCGAATCGATGTCATTGATGTTGCTTCAAAGGAGTACTCTCAAGAAAATATTGGTTATTTTCATAATTCTGTGAGTGGTAATCCCACCACATCTTCTCTGCCTATCATTTCCGATTCTTCCCCTTCTCTCACTCCGTTTGAGGGAAGTGATTCCAATTTGGAAGAGATCGAGGCTTTTCTCAAGTGTGATTCATTTCTTGAAGGAATTGATAACGCTGAGATTGATCTGGAGGGAGATATTCTTTCTCTTGAGAAATTGTTAAATCAGGGCAATTCTCCTCCTCTCCCTCCCGTTGAACTTCATAATAAGAAAATCAAGTCAGTTGGGAAAACTGATAAATTTCCGGAGATCAAGTTTAAGGACTTGCCTCCTCCACTTGAATATACAAATCTTGAGGAGGAAGTTCTTATCTTAATTGCTGTTCAGATCTCTCTTGTAAACTCCCGTGATTTTTCCCTTTGAATAATAAGTGATTAATAAATCATACGTTATCTAATAACCATTTTTACTGGTTAAATTTTATTTTTACTAGATTGTATAAATTATAATGGTACTTGTGATTACCATTTACCCAGAAACGATGTTTCCACACAAACCTGGATAATCAAAAATCGCGAATCATTTAAAACTATTAATGTTAATAGTTAACGTTTACAAGTTTCGTCAAATAACCCAACGGGATCAAAAACATCCCCGAGTTCACAAAAATTTTCACAAATACTCAGTAACTCCAGTGGGCCTCGACCCAATGCCTAAACAAACTGCTAAAAAAAACCATTGGGCCTCAACCCAAATTCTTGGCAAATCAAATACGCACCAAACGAGCTCATAATTTATTTCTTTTCCTCGTTTGACCCAACCCACCAACGAGACCAAACTAAAGCTCACATTTACAATTTAGAACGTTCGGTTAGCTATTTAACTACCCAATACTTTGGTTATTATACGAACGAATTAACTTAACAACAATACAATGATTGCTACACAACCCAATACTTGAATTAGCTAAGAATCAAGGGGAACGAACATCATACACTAACTTGAACATATACTCAACGCACTCGTCATATGTTGAACACCACCCAAGTTTTATTTTATGGCCTAGTCGATTTCTATATCACTCCTCAACTCGGTTTAACATATATTTTAGCCAACTAAATAAAGTCGAACACAACCATAGCAAATCTACAAAGTATTAAACAAAGCTCCACATTGTTTTTATAAAACGTCTAGATGGAAAATGTGCATGAAATGCACGACCAAACCACAAGACCAATACATCTTATTTTGTTTTCACTTGGAACCATAATGTTGACAATACCACCAAAATAGAAACATGACTTTACACTTACAAGTTCTCTGTCACACTCAAATAACATGTGGGATAATAAAATATCTATTAACTCACAATAGATGAAATACAAACAACCCATATTTTGTTTTCTTGCTCTTGGCTAGACCCCAAATTCCACAGAAATCATACGCAAGCTTCTCTTTTCATTTGACATGCTACAACAACTCATAAGTGACTCTTCATATCTCCACATGAAATAACAACGTAAATTGTGGAATTTGTGTTGTTTTCTTCTTGTTCGAACTAAGCACAAGGACGATGCATTACCAGTGCTATCCTATTCCTTACTCATCCTCGTCACCTTCATTTGCCTATATAAACACATGCATGCAACTCATTTCAATGCACCCCTACAATACAATTTCCAAAAACCTTTCAAACATATAAATTACTAGCACTTTCAAAAGAAGCTTGAAACAAGTCTTGGTAGCCTGGGGATCGAGTTATATTCGGTTGGCGAGTTAAGACACATTCTAGCCTCTCTGGTTCTCACTCACTCGACATACTTTCCTTCCTAAACACTGTAAGGCCACGCTATACTTTCTCTATTTTAAGTTTTTCATGCATACGTAAAGTTGGACAACCCAAATGTTTGTCACAGCCGACACCATACACATATACGTGCATGCCAACCCACTGACAACACACACACACTTACATGAATGTGTTCGTATATACATGCAAACGACTTAAGGATGAAGTCATAATGTTCAAACTTGTAAAATCCAACTTTAAAACCCCATGTCATAAACTGTTAACACTTTTCGTATCAAAATCAATGAAATGTTTGTCGTTTGAAACCAAAAACAAAACCGAAGAAATGCACCCACATGAGCAAGTCTTGACTTTCGAACAAAGGACCATCCACCTTACAACAACTACACAAAGGGCATTTTAAAACATATAGGCTTATCATAAAAACTTTTGGAAGTCCATGCCTACAACTTTTGGCTTCTTTTCTTCTTATTTAGGGTCGTAGAAACCCAACAAGTTAAAACGTTTTGGATCACGTTGGTTTTCCCTCGTCACCTTTATTCATTAGTGAGCCCAAATATCTTAGTTTTGTTGTTTAAAATCAGTAGGAACTGAAAACAAGGGGTACACAACCCCAACTGAGTTCATGCAAAACCATTTGGGTACGAATACAAAAACATAACACAGTTAGATACACTTTAAAAATAATTAACCTAATAAACAAAACACCAAAGAGCCTTTAGCTCAGTTGGTTGTGGCGTTCGGTTAGCAGTAAGAGTTTCAGTGTTCGATTCTTAAACAGTGGCAGTTGCCACATATTTTTATCACTTTTGCCTCTTGACAATCCTAGTCCCTCCACCTTGAATTACTTGCCAACTTTCTTAAGATTTTTAATAAGTTTCATAACTTATATTACAAATTTACATTTTAACCCCTCGACTTTAATCTATTTGACATTTCATTAAATACTTTTATAAGATTATAACTTATCTTAACCTTTACAACTTTAACCTCTATAAGTTGACACTTTGATATTTTGGCACTTTCATTATAAAATAAGTTTTATAAACTTATACCTTTCTACAATTTTTCCGTCTAAATTATGTTTAACATAATGATTTAAAACGTATAATATAAGTTATTCTGAACAGTTACCTTTACAGAAACTCATTAATCCAGTTAAAAGAAATATTTTACATCTACTACATTTATCATCGACTAACCTTTGATAATTCATAAATATCACCATCCATGACTAGAAACATAAACGTTAACGATACCTTATACATAACAAACAAACAAGTTATATAGTATATAACTTTGTTTTTGAACCTTAAACATTTTTAAGCACATCACACTCACATCACCAAATCAAATCGTCATACGATCCCTCATATCACATTTGTTATTCATGCTAAGTCGAATACTCAAACATTATTATTATCCAGGATTGTGTGTGAAACTGTTCTGAACTCTCTATACAACCAACAACTCAACCCAACCGTTGACAACTCAAGGTGAGTTCATAGCCCACTACTTTTCAACTTTTAAACTCTTTTGTGGGGAGATACATGCTACAAAACATGAACACAAACTTTTTGTATGCTATTCCTGATGTTATTATTGCTTAAGTAGCTATTGCCAAAAGACCCTCTATCATGAACCTTAATCACTTACGAGTGAACGTAAATAGTTGTGAATAGATCTATTTGGGACTGACAATCCCCGTTTGAGTCTGCTAGGATGAGCCACTCAAACGCACTTTATTTAAACAAACCCTAGGTTATTGGCAAATACCTACCTTGAGGGCCTATATACTTTACATCATTCTTTTGATGCCTGTTAAGCGTTGCGTGTCATGAGCTTAATGCAATAACAACTTGATTTTAACTAGTTAATTGTATTCGAAGCAATTAACATTTATACTTGTGTTCAAACTATTAAACTCAAACCTATGAACATCACTCAACTTTTGTTGACTTTTAGCATGTATTCTCAGGTAACTAGAAGCTGAAGCTCAAGGCGCGGAGTGGGCATTAAACCCGGCACGGGTTCTAAATAAATGTTTATCATTCAAATTTAAATAAACATGTTCAACTATGAAACATCTTTGTATTATAAAAACTCTTGTGTTTTGAATGATAAATCAAAACGTCTTTTAAGTCGTTTTCTATGGTTATGACTGTGATCCACTACGTAACACCCGGTAAAGTCTTCCGCTGTTGCTATCCGAAATTTGGGGGTGTTACAGATTGGCATCAGAGCTTATGGTTATAGAGAACCAAATGTATTTTGAAACATTGGACTATAACTACATTTTTAAAACGGACCATTTTTTTAAAGATAACCACCTTATGCCCTCCGTGCCTACGCATATCCAACATTAAAGAATGTTGCTTACTACATTAAGTTCTTAACTAAATTTAACATGTGCATGATTATGTTAATAGCTCACATTTATTATTCGGGATTATTACAGTACTATGTCTTCAGACTCCCATCCTATCACTGTATCATCTGATTCAGAGAATGAGGATCCTATGCCTTTCACGCTAGACTTTGCTACGGCAGCTATACCGATGTCACCTGCTACTGACCGGTACATGGAAAGCCAGCAATTTCTACCGGCATCTGACACGGAGATTTCCCCTCCAACATCACCCATCCCATCACCTGACCCGATTCGCCGGCATGGACGAGTACGACAACTCCAGCCGTACGAACCCGAACCCTTTAACCAACTTTACCGACGCCCTGGAGAAGGTTTTGTTCGCAAACACACTCCCCGGAAACGGGTACGTACACCACCAGTTTTGATCATACCACCTTCAGCTCCTAAGCATACCAGGACATCACCACCTACACCACTATCTTCTGTTCCACCACCTACTATTTTCTACCAGCAGACCACCACTGTTCCATTACCATCCACTACTCCACCACCTGCTTCACCACCATCAGCTACACTTAGTGAGCCTCTGCCACCTCGTGAGAGAACATATCGCTTGGTTCCATCTTCATCGGACCCCTATGTTCAGGCTATAGATGAGGCCGCAGTTCGCACGGGAACCCGCAAGAGAGTCGATGCTCGCCGATGGTCTTTCTTGCTACCGATCATTCGTCACTGGAGATCCCAGGAGGGAGCCCCGAGAGCCATGGAACTAGGAGAGAGTTCGGCTACTGCTGCTTCAAGGATTCTTCCGGTCACTGGAGAACCCCTCCATCACACTGTACCTCTACTGGCAGCCAGATTAGTTAGACATGAGGACCGCCTTGACGACATTGTAGACATTCTTGACGACCTACCACTAGAGCAGGTTGAGACTCTTGGAGAAGAAGTAGAAAACCTCGTGATAGGCCAGTTAGCAATGGAGACAGTCTTCGATCAAGTGGGTGCTAGTTTGGAAGAAGCCATTGAGACTATTTCAGTGCTAGGAAATGCTACTACTACGATGCAGACAGTGATTGAGACACTAGACTCTGAGCTTAATCAAGTTAGATCTGAGGTTCTGATTCTGAGACTTATGATTGAGGATTCCCAGGCTAGGGAAAGGGATCGAGACCAGACAGTGGAGACTCTGATGACTATGATTGCAGATCTTCAGCGCCGCCTAGATGGTGCACCAGGAGGACCATAGATCAGAGATGTATCAGTATAGCTAGGAGATATCTAGCCTATCAATGTTGTATTAATAAAGAATCTTGTATCTTTATGTTTTGTAAAACAGATCGAACAAGTTATTAATCTATGTTGTGTGGATGTACTATATTGATGTTGATTTATGTATTCCATGGTTGTTTCTTACATTCATGTGCATTACGATATTGTCCCGGCTCATACAGTTTAAATCCAATCATTTATGTTCTCATGTGTGTTGTGACTCAGACATGTCATGAATGTATTTATGATGTGATATTTACTGTACCTGCAGATATAAACCAGAATCAACATAAACTTAATATGAATAATAACATGACTGTAATATTATGATTCATATAATCTAACTTAACGTGATCATTATGAGATTTCTAAAAATATGCTTTTGCAATATTGATAGAACAATGGTACGTACAAGGAAAGCAACCTCCACCGCAAATCATGAAACTGCAACTGCTACGCCTACAATGACTCCAGAGGCTATCCGAAAAGCAATCGCTGACGGTGTAAATGCAGTCATAGCAGAACAGGCAGCAGCAAATGCACACAACAGTGGCACTAGTTTACCAACAGGAGAAAGTGCGACAGTTGTGAACCGCAAGTGTACCTACAAGGACTTTATAAGTTGTCAACCAACATTTTACAAAGGAACTGAAGGAGTAACTGAACTTGCTCACTGGTTCGAACGATCTGAAACTGTTTTTCAGAGAAGCGGTTGTACCGAAGAAAACAAGGTTACTTTCGCTACTGGAACTCTCATGCAAGATGCTTTGTCATGGTGGAATGCTACAGTCAAAGCCATGGGAATGACGGCAGCCTACCAGCTCCCTTGGACTGAGTTTAAAACCAAGATGCTGAAGAAATACTGTCCCCGTTCGGAACTAAGAAAATTGGAGGATGAATTCCATCTACTAGTAGTAAAGGGAATTGATCTTAAAACATACAACAGGAGATTCCAAGAGCTTAAGGTATTATGCCCTACTGTTGTATCAACTTTCGAAAAAGAACTGGAGAAGTATATCGAAGGACTTCCCCGTAGTATTGAGGGAAATGTCACTTCATCAAATCCATCAACTCTAGAGGCAGCCATGGAGCTTGCTCAAAAAACTACTGGACCGAGAAGTCAAATGCAACAATGAACTCAAGAGAAAACTCGATGATAAGAGAACCACCCATTTCAACAATAATAACAATCACCGCAACAGTAACTTCAACAACAACCATAGAAATAGTA
This sequence comes from Artemisia tridentata subsp. tridentata, assembly GCA_021014915.2. Lineage (NCBI taxonomy): Eukaryota > Viridiplantae > Streptophyta > Magnoliopsida > Asterales > Asteraceae > Artemisia > Artemisia tridentata. Next base: position 38,019,770 of record CP139504.1, read on the forward strand.
ACCCGTATCATCAAAACCGAAACAATCGTCACCACCAACAAAACAAACGTCAGGAAACCATCAAGGCCTATGCTGCTACTGAAGGCAGAGAATATCAAGGTCAGAAACCCCAGTGTAACAGGTGCAAGCTACACCACAATGGGCCATGCATAACCAGATGTACGAAATGCCAAAAAGTGGGTCATCAGGCAAAGGATTGCCGAAATCCCGCTACTGGTAGCAACTTACAGCCTATAACTCCAACTTGCTACTCCTGCGGAGAAGTAGGTCACTTCAAGAACCGCTGCCCGAAAGGAAACGGTCAGCAAAACCACGCACGAGGGAGAGCGTACTTGTTAAAGGAAGAAGATGCACCACAAAACCCTGATGTTGTCACGGGTACGTTTTTACTCAATCAACATAGTGCTAAAGTATTATTTGATACTGGAGCAGACAAAAGTTTTGTGTCAACTATATTTACTCCTTTACTTAACATTACCCCTTCCAAACTAAACACTACCTTTGAAATCGAAATGGCGGACGGAAACCTAATTGGCACCAACACCATAATTCGTGGTTGCACCCTAACCCTACAAGATAAACCTTTTTCCATCGACCTTATGCCCATTCAGCTCGGTAGTTTTGACGTAGTCATTGGAATGGATTGGCTATCCAAACACCACGCTAGAATACTATGTGACGAGAAAACCGTGTGTATCCCATGTAATGGTGAAACATTTATTGTCCACGGAGACAAAAATAAGACACGATACGGTATTCTATCATACACACGATTGGTGAAATACATGAATGAAGGATGTCAAGTATTCATGGTTCATGTGACGGAAGACAAATCCAAAGAAAAGCGAATAGAGGACGTTCCAATCGTTAAAGACTTTCCAGAAGTATTTCCCGAAGATCTACCCGGTCTTCCACCACCCCGCCAAGTAGAATTCCAGATTGAACTAGTACCTGGAGCGGCACCTGTGGCGAAAGCACCTTATAGGTTAGCGCCATCTGAAATGAAGGAATTGTCAGAACAATTGAAAGAATTGTCTGATAAAGGTTTTATCCGACCCAGCTCATCACCTTGGGGAGCCCCAGTCCTATTTGTTAAGAAGAAAGACGGATCTTTCCGAATGTGTATCGATTACCGGGAATTGAACAAACTCACTGTAAAGAATCGTTATCCACTACCTAGGATCGATGACTTGTTTGACCAATTACAAGGATCGAGTGTATACTCAAAAATCGATCTGAGGTCCGGATATCATCAGTTAAGAGTTCGAGAGGAGGATATTCCCAAGACCGCCTTCAGAACGCGTTACGGACACTACGAATTCCAAGTAATGCCATTTGGTTTAACAAACGCACCTGCGGTATTCATGGACTTGATGAACCGAGTTTGTAAACCTTACTTGGATAAATTCGTGATAGTTTTCATAGACGACATTCTGATATATTCCCGCAACGAAAAGGAACATGCCGAACATTTGAGAACTATCTTAGAATTACTCAAAAAGGAACAATTGTATGCCAAGTTCTCCAAATGTGACTTTTGGATTCGAACCGTACAATTTCTCGGGCACGTTATCGACAGTCAAGGTATTCATGTAGACCCCGCAAAGATTGAAGCCGTCAAAAGTTGGACATCTCCCACAAACCCCACTGAGATACGCCAATTTTTGGGTCTTGCCGGTTACTACAGGAGATTTATTGAAGGATTTTCAAAGATCTCGAAGCCTTTGACCGAGTTAACTCAGAAAAACAAGAAGTATGTTTGGGGAAAGGAAGAGGAATCAGCTTTTCAACTGTTAAAACAAAAGCTATGTGAAGCACCAATATTAGCACTACCTGAGGGAAGTGAAGATTTTGTAGTATATTGTGATGCTTCATATCATGGTTTAGGAGCTGTGCTGATGCAACGAAACAAAGTAATAGCTTATGCCTCACGACAACTCAAACCACATGAAGTAAATTACACGACTCATGATTTGGAGTTGGGAGCAGTAGTATTTGCTCTAAAGATGTGGAGGCATTACCTGTACGGCACCAAGTGCATCGTATACACCGACCACAAAAGTCTTCAGCATATCTTAGATCAAAAAGAGCTGAACATGAGACAACGCCGCTGGATAGAACTACTTAGTGATTACGATTGTGAAATCCGTTATCACCCAGGAAAAGCTAACGTTGTGGCTGATGCCTTAAGTCGAAAGGAACGACCGAAACCGCTTAGAGTCAGATCATTAGGAATGACCATTTGTTCACCTCTACCCTCACAAATACTCGCCGCTCAATCCGAGGCTCTTAAGGAAGACAACCGACCTAGTGAAAAGATTCATGGTATGTCAGAGAATGATAATGGCTTCGTACAAAGAGCAAATGGAGTGCTCTGTTTCAAAGAAAGAAGTTGGATTCCTTTATACGGAGGAATACGAGATATCATTATGCATGAATCTCACAAGTCCAAGTACTCCATTCACCCAGGTTCTGATAAAATGTATCAAGACCTCAAGAAACTTTACTGGTGGCCAAACATGAAGGCAGACATAGCAGAGTATGTCGGGAAATGTTTGACGTGCGCAAGAGTAAAGGCAGAATATCAAAAGCCGTCAGGATTACTCATACAACCTGAAATTCCTGTATGGAAATGGGAACGCATTACAATGGACTTCATCACCAAGCTACCTAAAACATCAGCTGGATTGGACACCATATGGGTCATCGTTGACCGCCTCACCAAATCCGCCCACTTTATAGCCATCAAAGAAACTGACGAGATGGAGACACTCGCAAAACTATATCTAAAAGAAATAGTTTCACGACATGGAGTGCCGATCTCAATCATCTCAGATCGTGACAGTCGTTTCACATCTCATTTTTGGAAGTCTTTGCAAAAAGCCTTGGGAACCAAATTAGACATGAGTACGGCCTATCACCCACAAACCGATGGACAAAGTGAGAGGACAATTCAAACCCTAGAAGACATGCTCCGAGCCTGTGTTATTGATTTCGGTAAAGGTTGGGACAGACACTTACCTTTAGCTGAGTTCTCTTACAACAACAGCTACCATGCTAGTATTAAGACAGCACCGTTTGAAGCACTCTACGGACGGAAGTGCAGATCACCTGTTTGTTGGACCGAAGTTGGAGATGTACAACTCACCGGACCCGATCTCATTCATGAGACAACAGAGAAAATAATCAAGATTAAACAACGATTACAAGCAGCAAGAGATAGACAGAAGAGCTACGCCGATGTGAGGCGAAAACCTATGGAATTTCAAATTGGAGACAAGGTCATGCTAAAAGTGTCCCCCTGGAAAGGGAAAGTACGTTTCGGAAAACGTGGAAAACTCAATCCTAGATACATTGGTCCATTCAAGATCCTAGAAAGGATTGGACCAGTGGCGTACAAACTCGAACTACCAGAGGAACTTAGCCAAGTTCACAACACTTTTCATGTATCGAATCTTAAGAAGTGCTTGTCAGATGAATCTCTTGTAATTCCTTTGAAAGAGATTCGGCTCGATGACAAACTTGTCTTTACGGAAGAACCCGTGGAAATCATGGACAGAGAGGTCAAACAACTAAAACAGAACCGCATCCCTATTGTCAAAGTCCGATGGAACTCTAAACGAGGACCGGAATATACTTGGGAACGCGAAGACCAGATTCGTGCCAAATACCCACACCTATTTCCATAAACACCTCTAACCACTATCTTAGACTAGAATTCCGGGACGGAATTCAGTGTAAGTGGTAGGTACTGTAAACTCCCGTGATTTTTCCCTTTGAATAATAAGTGATTAATAAATCATACGTTATCTAATAACCATTTTTACTGGTTAAATTTTATTTTTACTAGATTGTATAAATTATAATGGTACTTGTGATTACCATTTACCCAGAAACGATGTTTCCACACAAACCTGGATAATCAAAAATCGCGAATCATTTAAAACTATTAATGTTAATAGTTAACGTTTACAAGTTTCGTCAAATAACCCAACGGGATCAAAAACATCCCCGAGTTCACAAAAATTTTCACAAATACTCAGTAACTCCAGTGGGCCTCGACCCAATGCCTAAACAAACTGCTAAAAAAAACCATTGGGCCTCAACCCAAATTCTTGGCAAATCAAATACGCACCAAACGAGCTCATAATTTATTTCTTTTCCTCGTTTGACCCAACCCACCAACGAGACCAAACTAAAGCTCACATTTACAATTTAGAACGTTCGGTTAGCTATTTAACTACCCAATACTTTGGTTATTATACGAACGAATTAACTTAACAACAATACAATGATTGCTACACAACCCAATACTTGAATTAGCTAAGAATCAAGGGGAACGAACATCATACACTAACTTGAACATATACTCAACGCACTCGTCATATGTTGAACACCACCCAAGTTTTATTTTATGGCCTAGTCGATTTCTATATCACTCCTCAACTCGGTTTAACATATATTTTAGCCAACTAAATAAAGTCGAACACAACCATAGCAAATCTACAAAGTATTAAACAAAGCTCCACATTGTTTTTATAAAACGTCTAGATGGAAAATGTGCATGAAATGCACGACCAAACCACAAGACCAATACATCTTATTTTGTTTTCACTTGGAACCATAATGTTGACAATACCACCAAAATAGAAACATGACTTTACACTTACAAGTTCTCTGTCACACTCAAATAACATGTGGGATAATAAAATATCTATTAACTCACAATAGATGAAATACAAACAACCCATATTTTGTTTTCTTGCTCTTGGCTAGACCCCAAATTCCACAGAAATCATACGCAAGCTTCTCTTTTCATTTGACATGCTACAACAACTCATAAGTGACTCTTCATATCTCCACATGAAATAACAACGTAAATTGTGGAATTTGTGTTGTTTTCTTCTTGTTCGAACTAAGCACAAGGACGATGCATTACCAGTGCTATCCTATTCCTTACTCATCCTCGTCACCTTCATTTGCCTATATAAACACATGCATGCAACTCATTTCAATGCACCCCTACAATACAATTTCCAAAAACCTTTCAAACATATAAATTACTAGCACTTTCAAAAGAAGCTTGAAACAAGTCTTGGTAGCCTGGGGATCGAGTTATATTCGGTTGGCGAGTTAAGACACATTCTAGCCTCTCTGGTTCTCACTCACTCGACATACTTTCCTTCCTAAACACTGTAAGGCCACGCTATACTTTCTCTATTTTAAGTTTTTCATGCATACGTAAAGTTGGACAACCCAAATGTTTGTCACAGCCGACACCATACACATATACGTGCATGCCAACCCACTGACAACACACACACACTTACATGAATGTGTTCGTATATACATGCAAACGACTTAAGGATGAAGTCATAATGTTCAAACTTGTAAAATCCAACTTTAAAACCCCATGTCATAAACTGTTAACACTTTTCGTATCAAAATCAATGAAATGTTTGTCGTTTGAAACCAAAAACAAAACCGAAGAAATGCACCCACATGAGCAAGTCTTGACTTTCGAACAAAGGACCATCCACCTTACAACAACTACACAAAGGGCATTTTAAAACATATAGGCTTATCATAAAAACTTTTGGAAGTCCATGCCTACAACTTTTGGCTTCTTTTCTTCTTATTTAGGGTCGTAGAAACCCAACAAGTTAAAACGTTTTGGCTCACGTTGGTTTTCCCTCGTCACCTTTATTCATTAGTGAGCCCAAATATCTTAGTTTTGTTGTTTAAAATCAGTAGGAACTGAAAACAAGGGGTACACAACCCCAACTGAGTTCATGCAAAACCATTTGGGTACGAATACAAAAACATAACACAGTTAGATACACTTTAAAAATAATTAACCTAATAAACAAAACACCAAAGAGCCTTTAGCTCAGTTGGTTGTGGCGTTCGGTTAGCAGTAAGAGTTTCAGTGTTCGATTCTTAAACAGTGGCAGTTGCCACATATTTTTATCACTTTTGCCTCTTGACAATCCTAGTCCCTCCACCTTGAATTACTTGCCAACTTTCTTAAGATTTTTAATAAGTTTCATAACTTATATTACAAATTTACATTTTAACCCCTCGACTTTAATCTATTTGACATTTCATTAAATACTTTTATAAGATTATAACTTATCTTAACCTTTACAACTTTAACCTCTATAAGTTGACACTTTGATATTTTGGCACTTTCATTATAAAATAAGTTTTATAAACTTATACCTTTCTACAATTTTTCCGTCTAAATTATGTTTAACATAATGATTTAAAACGTATAATATAAGTTATTCTGAACAGTTACCTTTACAGAAACTCATTAATCCAGTTAAAAGAAATATTTTACATCTACTACATTTATCATCGACTAACCTTTGATAATTCATAAATATCACCATCCATGACTAGAAACATAAACGTTAACGATACCTTATACATAACAAACAAACAAGTTATATAGTATATAACTTTGTTTTTGAACCTTAAACATTTTTAAGCACATCACACTCACATCACCAAATCAAATCGTCATACGATCCCTCATATCACATTTGTTATTCATGCTAAGTCGAATACTCAAACATTATTATTATCCAGGATTGTGTGTGAAACTGTTCTGAACTCTCTATACAACCAACAACTCAACCCAACCGTTGACAACTCAAGGTGAGTTCATAGCCCACTACTTTTCAACTTTTAAACTCTTTTGTGGGGAGATACATGCTACAAAACATGAACACAAACTTTTTGTATGCTATTCCTGATGTTATTATTGCTTAAGTAGCTATTGCCAAAAGACCCTCTATCATGAACCTTAATCACTTACGAGTGAACGTAAATAGTTGTGAATAGATCTATTTGGGACTGACAATCCCCGTTTGAGTCTGCTAGGATGAGCCACTCAAACGCACTTTATTTAAACAAACCCTAGGTTATTGGCAAATACCTACCTTGAGGGCCTATATACTTTACATCATTCTTTTGATGCCTGTTAAGCGTTGCGTGTCATGAGCTTAATGCAATAACAACTTGATTTTAACTAGTTAATTGTATTCGAAGCAATTAACATTTATACTTGTGTTCAAACTATTAAACTCAAACCTATGAACATCACTCAACTTTTGTTGACTTTTAGCATGTATTCTCAGGTAACTAGAAGCTGAAGCTCAAGGCGCGGAGTGGGCATTAAACCCGGCACGGGTTCTAAATAAATGTTTATCATTCAAATTTAAATAAACATGTTCAACTATGAAACATCTTTGTATTATAAAAACTCTTGTGTTTTGAATGATAAATCAAAACGTCTTTTAAGTCGTTTTCTATGGTTATGACTGTGATCCACTACGTAACACCCGGTAAAGTCTTCCGCTGTTGCTATCCGAAATTTGGGGGTGTTACATCTCTTCTTCCCTTCACCTACCCGGTGATTTCCCCTATCTTTCACTCATTCGGGAGTGAGGATATTACTTTTGACCCCGGCATTTTCCATTTAACATTGGTTTAAATGCCGGATTTATCTCATCGGTGTGGAACTTTCTTATGTTCAATTGGTTATCCAAACATTTTAAATGAAAGTCCGATAGAGATGGTTTCTTCCACTTACTTCCCCATGAACCAATGAATTCGGGGTCGAGTCAAGCTAGCGACTCGGTTAATAAAAACAGTAGCATAATATGGGTTTTCACCCATATCTCACCCCAAGTGTGGGGGAGATGCCCCACATGTTGTAAATATGTACAGTCAAAAAAAAAAAAAAAAAAAAAAAAAAAAATGTGTGTGTGTATATAAAACTAATGGCTATTAGTATTTCCCTTTCACGTTCTAAGTGTTGGTTTAACAACCGGTTCTTTGAATATTGAGGGCAATATTCAGTTCTAAGTGTGGGGGGGGGGGGGAATTCTAGCGAATTTGATCAAATGTACCATCTAGTACCCCCATTTTAGCCAAAATTTTAAAAAAAAATTTCTCACTTATAACGCAATAAATGGTTATCAGTCCGCCATGTCTAACCCACATAAAGATTGGCTAATCCGAGAGCAAACGGCTCTTGGTAAAGATATATCAAATCCGTTCATGGCTTACAATTTGCCGAAAATTGTATGGTATTCGACTCACCATATCTTCATAAGTGAAGAGTTGGCTAGCCCGCAAGGTTATGGCTTGTGGTTAAGGCAGTGAAAATCCATGATTGGTAATCAGCTCACCAAAGATAATAGTTGATAATTTATCTAAGAGTTGGCTAGTCCAGAAGCAAACGGCTTTTGGTAAAGACAAATCAAAACCGTTGACAGCTGATGGTTTGCTCAAAATTATTTGGTTATCATTGTACCAAAGTATCACATACTAAAACATTGGCTACTCCAGAAGTAATGACTTTTGGTAAAGAGAAAAATCCATTAAAACTTCATAAAAGATTGCTAGGGACTAGCAATAGTTTAGTGTGGGGGATTGATGAGTGTCTAAATACTCATAATTTCTGTCACATTTTATCTGCAAAAACATTTAAAAACATGCAGATATGCTTCAAAATACTGAAAATATCATAAAATGTGTTTTTATATGACTCAGGAACAAAAGATTGAAAACAAGTGAAAAACGAACAAAGTTTGCATAATTATCACTTTCAGTCCCTGGAGTTTCACAAATTGGCAGATTTAGTCCCTGAAGGTTTAAAATGAAAGAAAAGTCAACTTTAGACCTTGGGATATCAAACATATTCACTTTTAATCCCTGGATGAAAGTTTTCTAAAAATGACAACTTTTACCCCTCAAGTTTCAAAATTGGCAAAACTAGTCCTCGGGTATTTAAAAATTGGAATTTATCAAATATTACCCTTGTGCTATTTATAATTGGCAAAATAAACTCTTTTGATAACTTTGGAAAATTGTCAACTTCAGCCCTTCAAATTTCAGAATATTACAAAAGTGGTCCTTGTGACTTATTATACAAACCAACCGGACCCTAAATTAAAATAAAACCCAATACCCTTTTATCACTACCCAACCCACTACACAACCAACCCAGCCTAAGCCCAATCAATAACCAACCCGACCCAACCCTTCTATTAATAAAAAACCCAATCCGGTATCCAAAACCAGAGTTTGACTCTGGTCAAACTCTTCTTCCTCACACAACCCCGCCAAAACCATACCACTACCACCCGTAGTATTTCTCTGCCCCCCTCCTATCCCACTCACCTAACAATGCCAAAAGCATTAAAAGCTTCTTCTCCACCTCTCCAAATGCATTAAATGCTATAAACCTGTCCGAATCCACTACCATAATTTTTGGCGCCAAAATCCAAAAGAGTGGCTCAGATCAATTGAGAATAATTCAAGGGTTCAGATGTGATCAGAGAAGTCGGCTAGGGGTTTCCCAGTTGTATTTTGTATATATAGAACAATGTAATAGGATTTAGAGGAGTAGTTAATTTTTATTAAATCGTCTTTTATTTAATTGTCTTTCCTTATTGTAATTTTAATTTCCAGTCATCAATATAGTCAATTTACAGTCAATTTGATCTCATTTTAATATATCTTGTCTTTAATTTCAGTTACTTTACAAATTCAAGCTTTACTGTGATTCGTATTAATTTAAATGTTGTTTGGAAATGCTTATTATTTGTTTACATAAGCTTATATAAGCTAATTATAGCTTACTGTAAGCTTATGTTAGTCTAAATCAGTGCTCAACTCAAGAAATCAAGAAAGTCAACAAAAGTCAACCTGAGAAGCTAATAAGTTGTTTTGGGGTGAATAAGCTGATTTGGAAGGATTTTCTGGGTTTTCTAGCTTGTTTCTGACAAGCTAGATTGGTTCTAGTTCCTTGTTCTTTGCTTCATAAGTTCTAGCAGTTGTAAGCCAATTTCAAGTTTTATTCCATTTTCTAAAGTTACTGTTAACTAGCTTATTTATAGCTTATTCTTATAGATTCTTGCTTATTAGTAGTTTGTAGACTTGTTTCATCAATATATTTAGTATTAATTAGCTTGTTTCATTTCTTTTCTTAAAAACTTTAAAAAGTCCAAAAATAGCATAATCTAGCATAGCTTATTATCTAGCTTAATTTTGTTTTAAAAGTTGCTTATTATAGTTTATATAAGTTGTTTAATCAATAAAATTCAGCAATCATAAGTTAAATTTTCTATTTCCTTTGAAAACCCAAAACAGAACACCATAAAAGGGGTGTTTGGTTTTGTGCAGTCAACAAGTCAAACTTGGTTTTACTGTAGATTGACCATTCTCCCAACTTTGTCCTAGCTTATTTTGATCCTTATAAGCTGTTTTCAAGTTTTTATTAGCAACATAAATAGAAAATCCATATTTGCTTTGTCTGTGCAAATTTCAGACCCTCAATTGACCAAATAAGCTAATTATAAGCCCAAGCTCTTTTGGCCCTTATTGATAGCTTTTTTGAGTCACTTTTGAGTCCATTTGAAGTATACACAAAAGGTGGTTTGCAGCCCTAAGGCTTGTGCACTTCTGCACAGACCCTGCATCAGCAGAATCAGTATATGCTGATTGTTGAGGCTACTGATCTTGCCTCAATTATGGCTTATCTAGTTAAGCTATGGCCTTGTTTTTTGTTTCTATGAATAGCCAGTAGTACTAGCTCAAGTTTGCCCCCATAAGTTTGCATCTCAGTGCTTATTTAGAGTGCTTAAATTGCCTTGAAAGTTGGCAAATTTCCTAAGTTTCTGCTGAAACTTTGCATCTGCTAATCTTCTATTCAGCTTAATTCATAGTGCTTATTTGTATTTTTCAGTTGTTTTGTGTTTATTTAAGTATATTAAACCTTTCCTGAGCATTTGGTTAAGTTTTGTGTTCATTAGCTTATTTCTAGCTTATTTGCTTATTGCTTATCTGCCCAAATCAGCTCTCCAGGCTTATTAAACTTTTGATTTTATTTTTCATAGCTTTTAAATATTATTTTAGACTTATCCTGAATTTTTTAGATTTTTCCTAAGTCATTTAATATTTTTAATCTTTTTTATTAGTTTCTATTAGTAATTAAATCATAATAAATAGAAAAATAATCAGAAAAATATAAATCTAATTTTCATAATTTTCTTTTGTAATTTTTAATCTAGGAAAAATATAATCTTATTTTAGACCTTAATAAAAACCAAAAATAGAAAAATAGTGATAGCTTCTATTTAATAGAATTTATCTTTTTAAATTTTAATTAAGTAATTTTCATTTTTATAATTTTCTTAGCTTCTTTTCATCTTATAATATTTTTAGAAAAAGTTTTAGAATTTTCTTTGTTCATTTAGTAATTTTTATAAATTTAAATAGTTTAATAAGTAATTAAATAAATAAATAATTAATAAAAAATAGATAAAAAGTATAAAAAAATATAATTTAAGTTTTTAAATAAGTTTTAAGTCATTTTACATTTTTAGGTTTTAAATTTCATAAATTTCAGTTTTAGTCCCATTTTAGATTTTCCTGTTACGCGTTTTCTTAATTTAAATCGCGTTTAATTTTATTGTGCATATTTGTTTTTAATTTGTTATTTAGAATTATTAAAAAAGCAAAATCAAAAATATCTAAATCACATTAGTCACTCTAATCCTAGCTTTTCACAGTTGCCCATTCACACCTCGTTGGGAAACGATTCGGGTAATTACTTACCTGTCTTAACACTACACACGAACGTGAGTTTTTGCAAGTATCCTTTTTCACAAAGGGGTAATTTTTAATTATTCACGAGCATCCGCTGTCTGCATTTATTTATAGGTGTGTTCAGCACGGATCACTTCGCCACTGCACACAGACTCAAACCGGATAAATCTCTCCCTTTTCAGGAGGTAGGCATGGTCACTTCAAGGTATTAGTCGATATATGTATATGTACTCATGTCTCATTGTATTTTCCATGTATATTTTGTAGTTCTCAGCCCATAGGCCTTGTAGCCCAATATAGTTTGTAGTAGGGCAACACCGTGTGTATTATTCTATATATTGGCATGAATGATCAGTTGAGAAGCAAGGGGAATACCTGCCTTATTTCATGGTATCAGAGACTATTCTCTCCTAAAATACCTCTCATCTTCTCTCTCCAATCAAAATACACGACTTTTTTTTCTCTCTAACCTTAATCAGCCGCCTCTCCCATGGCTATTGACGGCAACCCTCCTCCAACAACTGTTAACATGGAGAAGCCCTTCGGGGTCACCAACATCAAGTCTCACGTTCCCCTCGTGCTAGATCTTGATCAACTCAATTATGATGCATGGTGTAAACTCTTCACATCTCATTGTCACAGCTTTGGGGTTCATGGCTTATTGGATGGCTCGCTCACATCCACCAGTGACACCGCTAGCGAATGGAAGAAACTTGACTCGCTGGTTAAAGTGTGGATCTATGGCACTATCTCCACCTCTCTATTGCAAACCGTTCTCAAAAGAAACGTCACAGCCAAGGACGTCTGGAAGAGTCTAGCTGATCTTTTTCACGATAACAAAGAGGCTCGCTCCATGGAACTTCATGAAGAGCTCCGGTCTTTGGAGATCGGATCTCTTTCCATCGCTGAATACTTTAAGAAGATAAAGGTTATCTCTGATCTCCTCTCCAACATTGATTCTCCAGTTTCTGAGAAGAACTTACTCATGTACGCTGCTAATGGCTTGACTGATAAATATGAGCATGTGGCTAGTATCATACGTGTCACACCCCAAAAATGGCGCAGCGGAATGGCATTTTACGGGGTATGACCTCATAGTCAAGAAAACACAAGGTGTCACAATAGAGAAAACTAAATGCATAACATAAGACCAATAATAGTCGCAAACTCCCACAACAGGGATGGGTATAAAGATCCAAGATAAACATAAGTCTCAAAGTTAAACAACGTCATTAGGAAAAATCAAATGCAACTCCACGAGATATAACCCGGGAGGGTCTTGTCTTAAGTCTTGCTAAGCCAGTCAATACTCAACCTTCTAAGCAACTTCAGTAACACCTGAAAATGGTACTAGAAAACGTCAACACAAAGTTGGTGAGCTCGTAGGTTTAAAAGTTGACCCACGATGCTGTGAAAAATAGCTTAGGACAATAGTGAGCAAGATATACGAATATGAGCACATAGTAAAGACCACAAACTATCACAGACGGCAAACACGTATAATTGATCCACACATAGTCTGGGTGCCACTTCCCCAAATGATATACTGGGTGTCACTTCCCCAAAGTTATATACTGGGTGTCACTTTCCCAAAGTTATATACTGGGTGTCACTTTCCCAAAGTTATATACTGGGTGTCACTTCCCCAAAGTTATATATATTGGGTGTCACTTTCCCAAAGTTATATACTAAGGTTGCTAAATACGGTTGCACAAGGTTGCTAAATACGGTTGCACAAAACAAAACACGTCACAGCATGTAATCGCATCAACACACATAATGCCCACGCAATATAGAAGCCGCACAAATTTAGTTCTATCATCCAAAACATTAAGCTATGTAACAACTTGGATCTAACTTGATTTCACAACTCATCAAACAAGAACTGTCATGAAATTAAGTCAGAAGTTGTTACACAAACTTAATGTCTTAAGTGATAAACAACAAAATAAATTCACACAATGATAATCACCTAGATAGTGTCCGCACAATTTGATTCACACAAAAGGGCACATATTGCATTCAAACGCACATATTGTCCAAAATCATGAAAACAGTAGATCACAGCATGAAAACATTTAAAAACATTGAGTACCATTTTCACCCCAAAGTAAAAACACGTTAAAAAGTGGGGCTACGAGAACTCACCTTAGTCCCAGCAACGCAATATCACAATATCATGAAGTAGAACAGCACAATAAACCAAACAGTAGCACAGCACAACAGAAATTAAGGACGTCTCGGCACAATGGACTCGGCACAACCTAATAAAGTAAACTCGCCTTAACATAATCTCCAAATGTAAAAGTTCCAAAAGTTAACTATCCCGAGTAGATTCCATTTTAAATTCCAAAATCTCTTTCTCATATTAGTTACTAGCGTTTGGTATCGACGGGTGTGTGTGGTGACACGACATGACTCAAGTGAACACACGCCAAGAAAAACGACCACGACGTAAACGACTCAAAGTAAACTTCATATAGCAACACGACAAATTTGAAGAAATACTCCAAAACAATCTCTACGACAACCTGAAATTTAGTGATAAAACCTTAAGACTTAATATGTTACTTGAACGAATGGTCGGATACTTATCCGCTTCGTCAACTTAACATTAATCCTATAATATCCTCAATACTACTCTAATAATACCTCTTGTCTTGCGTGCCCTCGAAACATTTAATAACTCTTAAAAATAAGCCTTTAGTGATGTTGTTAATAAACTAGTGATTTATAAAAATAAATTTTAGTTTTGTTTTTAATAAACCTAACAAGTATAATATACTTGTTATTATTTATTTGAAAACGCTTACATGATTATCGTTGTTGCATATATATATTTATGCGTATGTTTCGAGTTCATTTTTATTTTTATCTTGAGTTATTATTTGTTTCGAGTCACAAGTCCGAGTCATGACCTCTCGGCTTATTATATCAATCCATATTAAATCAATATATACAACAAATTAAATCTCATTACCGCAATCCACTTCAACCACTCGTGGTCGTCTACGACACACGTCTAACCTAATCTCCGTCAACTAATAATCGTCACACAATCGATTCCCATTTTCTCAATCAACACAATCAATATTGTCTTCGCGGGTTTAAATCCTCAAGAAACACTCACAATCAAATAATAATGTTTCTGTTCGCTAGATGTGGTTCGACAAAACAAAAAAAATAACACAAATCATTGCCGCTTATTCGAACCGTATGGACCCTAAGGGTTTTGGCCACAATATTTCATCAACAAAATAAATAATAACACAACAATATCCAAGTGTTGCCGAGACCATAAGGGTCTCGGCCTAGCTTTCCCGCCACTAGACTCGAACCAAACGGACCTCATGTGGTCTAAATCTCTCGACAACAACAAGTTACCAAAAAAAAATCAAACAATAATTTGCAAGTTAACCACAAGCATACCAAGTAACCACACAAGACCATTGCCGAGACCTCCATGGTCTCGGCTTACCTTTCTCTCGCCGGCAGACAAACAAATCCAGACTCTTGGTCCATCATTTTCACGACAACAAACCAAAAAGAAACATAATAATAACAAGATAGTCACCACAAGAACCATAAGCTCGAAAATAAGCCCATACCGTGAGCTTAAGCTCTCGGCTTCACATTGACACCACAAAAATACGACACACACACAACACATATCGATACCAAATTATTTTACTTGTTCAAAACATCAAAACCCATTTGTTTAACCCGAAAAATAACAAAAACCACGAGTTTGACTCGTGAACGAGTCAACCCACGCGTGAAAACGCTTGTTCTTACCGTATCTTCGCTCGATCTATAGATTTTAGAGTATAACAATGATGGTGGATGGATTTGATGGCGGCGGGTCAAAAATAACGAGGGAGGTGGGTTGTTTGGGTGGCGCGTGATGTACACCAAAAGAGAGAGGAGAGTGAGAGGTGTATTATGGTGGTGGTGGTGTAGTTGTAAGGGCGGTGGTGGTGGTGTTTTAAGGGTAGCCGGCGGCGGCAGTTAGAGAGGAGGGAGAGAGTGTGTGAAAATGTTGGGATGATGAAATGGATAACAAATGGGTTGGGTTAGGGTTTTTAATAAACCGTTATTGCTATTAGGTCCTTGTGCAAGCTTATTTTTCACTTAAGGAGTCGGTGCAAGGACTAGCGGAATAATTATTATTATTCTCTCCCGAGATTACTTATTTTTATTCCCGAAAAATGTTAAACATCACCGATTAAATTTTTAATCGTCACCGTTCGTCTTAAAAATGTTTTTCCATCGATTTTGATAATAAATACGTTTATAAAATAAAGTGTGATCGTTTCTCGTTTAAACTCGACTGATTAGGTTTCCTAGTGCCAGAGTCGGAGTAGTGCCTAAATTAATCGTCACGCAAGAACCTAGAAAATTCACGGTTGCTACAGTCTACCCCCGTTAACAGAATTTTGTCCTCAAAATTTAGTTGACTAAGGGTCTGAGCTTGCTCGGACAGTATTCACCCTTCGATTTGGTTGCACACAGGAAGGTAAGGGTGTGGGTGTCAATCCAAATAGTACCGGGTGCTACTTCCCAATTGGTACTATCAATACTTCCTAACCTCTAGAAGTCACACAAATAAAACCACATAATAATCACACAGCAAGGCAAGCTTTCCCGTCTTTGAGTAAAGCCGTCAAAAACCTTAGGCATCTTTTCGGTAGTTTGAGTTGAGCCTCAATTGAAATCTAGCTTAACCCCACAACTCATCAAACAAGAACTGTCATGAGGTTAAGCTAAACTACAAATTTAAGCCCAGTAACAACTTGATTTCAGCTTAATCTCACAACTCATCAAACAAGAACTGTCATGGGATTAGGCTAAAATCAAGTTGGACCTAACCTTAAACTACATAACAACTTGAACCTAACTTAACTCCACAACTCATCAAACAAGAACTGTCATGGGATTAAGTTAAATATCAAGTTGTAAGAAAAGAACTCAATATTTTTGAAGTATTGGCTTAATTATTGGATCGCTTTCAAATAAACAAATCAATAAACCCACAAAGCTTAGATTTAGAAGGTTGAGAAGCTTCAACTAAGAGAGATGGGTATTCTTGTTTCCTCCAAAATCAACAGTGCATGCCCTAAGTATATCTCCCAAAGTCGAATAGTATACTTACCCTCATCATCGGTCTAGCAATGGTAGGTCGTACTCAAACCTAACTGTGCTCCTAATGCATCCTATAATGTCTGACAAAATTGTGATGCAAACCAATGTCACAGTCCGATATAATAGATACATGCGTTCCTCTTGTGTGTCGCTCTAACTGGATTTCTTATCTTTGAATATTGCGGGGGCATTGGTCAAACCAAAGGACTTAACTTAAAAACTCAAATTGCCTGTATATCGTTCTTAACGCGGTTTTAGAGTTGTCAGTCTTGTGCACTCTCAACTAATGATATTCGGGTTCGGAACTTTTCTTCGAGAAGTAACGCGTATCATGAAATTTGTGTCTCTCCGGGAGTTAAGTTGATGCTTATCTCAATTCTTCAAGGAGGGGTAATTCCCGTTAGGTCTTTACGAAGTACTCCAGGTAGTCTTAAGCACGCGAGGTATCTTTGGGTTTCTGCTTGCCCAATTAGGCGCACTGAAATAGGCGGTTTTAGTAACCATCAAGTGATTAGGCTTCATGAAATGCCTCGTCCATTCTTGAGAAAAAATCATTTAAAAATTTTAAGCTAAGTAGCAACTTTAAACTTAATCTCACATCTCATCAAACAAGAACTGACATGAAATTAAGTCAAAAGTTGTTAAAAAGCTTACACACATTTTTTTTTTTTTTTTTTTTGAAGAAAAGAAGATTTTTAGTCAAAGTTTGGGGTTGCTCAAGAATGAACGGGTGGCATTTTAGCACTCCAAGATCTTACTACCAAGTGGTGAAGATTTGAACCATCTTATCGGTTTCTACCTTTTCGGTCATACGCTACATCAGTCTCATAACTAAGAGTTAGGACACTAGGCTTCGCCTTTAACAGAGGCATGAACTAAGTGGAAACAAATCTATACTCGATGTCGGAGTCAAACAGTATGATAGTCTAATATCCGTTTAAGGAGAACATACCCGTCACGAGGTTCGAGTCCTGGTGTCCTTCTTCAGTGTTCACCACGAATACCCGCCCACGAGTTGGGTTGCCATTGTTTCCAGTGTTTCCATTAGTCAATAAGACCTGATTCTGGTTATTCTGCACTTCCCTTGTACCCTATTCAGCTTAGGACACGTGTTTCGGAAATGATCCAGGCTCCCGCACTCATAACATGTCCTTGGGTAAATGACATTAATCGGAGTCGCCTGCATGGCTGCTGCTCGACAATCCCTTGCAACGTGACCAGTCTGATTGCAGTTGAAACACACTAGGCAGGGTTTAGTCTCCAAGTGGTGGTAGTTACATTTGGCACACTTAGGGTGGGGACCTTCATATCCCTTACGGCCCGAGCTCGTTGCCACAAATCCTTTTCCCCATTTCGCCTTCTTGTCGTTACCATTTGCATCTCCTTGCTTACTTGGCTCACTCACGGTCTTCCTCTTATCACCACTCTTGGACCATGTCCCATTTCTAACCATTTCATCCGTTAAGGTTGCAGATTTCAGTATCGCGCTCTGAAGGGTAGGGGGCTCAGTCGCTTTCACCATCCCGCGAATCTCAGGGACCAAACCATAGATATACCTTTCAATTCTCTTGGATTCAGGAGTGACCATATGAGGTACTAGTCTAGCAAGCTCGTGGAATCGATCCGTATAAGTCGTATGATCCGCTCCTACCATGGTATGGTGGTAGAACTCATGTTCCAGTTTCTGCAACTCATTGTCTGGACAATACTCCTCTGTAAACAATACCTTAAATTCATCTCAACTCATCCCTATGGTAGCTTCTCTGCTCTAAGCATGAATTTGCGTATTCCACCAAGTCAATGCTTTTCCAATCAATGAACAGGCGGCATACTTCACCTTCTGATGGCTCGCACACTCACTTATGTCAATCACCGACTCCATCTTCTCTACACATCGAGTATAAGCTATCGCTCCTCCATTGCCATCAAAGTCCACTGGTTTGCATGTTGTAAACTCCTTGCACGAACATCCCTTGCCACTATTGTTGTTGTGGTTCCTTTCATTGACGTGATCACTTCCACCGTCGTTGTCCACTTGATCATTCCCACTCGCGTAGTTCCCTTGGTTGCTTATATGGTCGCCAACTTGGGTGACAATGGTGGGTAGCAGCTCCCGTAGTTGTTAGGCGATAATAGTAGTAACATCAAGAGTCTCGTTTCCGTCATCATCGCTTTCCGTGCCGCGACCTCCTGCCCTACCTCCTCGCCCACCAGTCCTTCCACCCCTCGGTGATGGAATGCCTCGGTTAACTCGAGTCGACCTTCTTGGAGGCATGCTTCTTCAAAATAGGACATTGGTAGACGTTAGATAGGAGATAGGTAGGATAGGTCGGTATACGCGTCGTAATATTACACTCAACCTCCCATCTGACAATCCATGAATTTGATAAGTCCATGCCGCATCATGTTATCGTAAAAACGTTGGCCAGGCGTTTTTAGGATAGCATCATGCAGTATTTACTTATCATCATCACTTCGTGTCACACTATACGCATAATCGCACACGTAGTTCCTATTAATGCAAACTATATGAGGATTCTTAGGTTATAGTCTAGGTCAAACCACCTAATTCTCTATAACCTGGGTCTCTGATACCAATCTGTCACACCCCAAAAATGGCGCAGCGGAATGGCATTTTACGGGGTATGACCTCATAGTCAAGAAAACACAAGGTGTCACAATAGAGAAAACTAAATGCATAACATAAGACCAATAATAGTCGCAAACTCCCACAACAGGGATGGGTATAAAGATCCAAGATAAACATAAGTCTCAAAGTTAAACAACGTCATTAGGAAAAATCAAATGCAACTCTACGAGATATAACCCGGGAGGGTCTTGTCTTAAGTCTTGCTAAGCCAGTCAATACTCAACCTTCTAAGCAACTTCAGTAACACCTGAAAATGGTACTAGAAAACGTCAACACAAAGTTGGTGAGCTCGTAGGTTTAAAAGTTGACCCACGATGCTGTGAAAAATAGCTTAGGACAATAGTGAGCAAGATATACGAATATGAGCACATAGTAAAGACCACAAACTATCACAGACGGCAAACACGTATAATTGATCCACACATAGTCTGGGTGCCACTTCCCCAAATGATATACTGGGTGTCACTTCCCCAAAGTTATATACTGGGTGTCACTTTCCCAAAGTTATATACTGGGTGTCACTTCCCCAAAGTTATATATATTGGGTGTCACTTTCCCAAAGTTATATACTAAGGTTGCTAAATACGGTTGCACAAGGTTGCTAAATACGGTTGCACAAAACAAAACACGTCACAGCATGTAATCGCATCAACACACATAATGCCCACGCAATATAGAAGCCGCACAAATTTAGTTCTATCATCCAAAACATTAAGCTATGTAACAACTTGGATCTAACTTGATTTCACAACTCATCAAACAAGAACTGTCATGAAATTAAGTCAGAAGTTGTTACACAAACTTAATGTCTTAAGTGATAAACAACAAAATAAATTCACACAATGATAATCACCTAGATAGTGTCCGCACAATTTGATTCACACAAAAGGGCACATATTGCATTCAAACGCACATATTGTCCAAAATCATGAAAACAGTAGATCACAGCATGAAAACATTTAAAAACATTGAGTACCATTTTCACCCCAAAGTAAAAACACGTTAAAAAGTGGGGCTACGAGAACTCACCTTAGTCCCAGCAACGCAATATCACAATATCATGAAGTAGAACAGCACAATAAACCAAACAGTAGCACAGCACAACAGAAATTAAGGACGTCTCGGCACAATGGACTCGGCACAACCTAATAAAGTAAACTCGCCTTAACATAATCTCCAAATGTAAAAGTTCCAAAAGTTAACTATCCCGAGTAGATTCCATTTTAAATTCCAAAATCTCTTTCTCATATTAGTTACTAGCGTTTGGTATCGACGGGTGTGTGTGGTGACACGACATGACTCAAGTGAACACACGCCAAGAAAAACGACCACGACGTAAACGACTCAAAGTAAACTTCATATAGCAACACGACAAATTTGAAGAAATACTCCAAAACAATCTCTACGACAACCTGAAATTTAGTGATAAAACCTTAAGACTTAATATGTTACTTGAACGAATGGTCGGATACTTATCCGCTTCGTCAACTTAACATTAATCCTATAATATCCTCAATACTACTCTAATAATACCTCTTGTCTTGCGTGCCCTCGAAACATTTAATAACTCTTAAAAATAAGCCTTTAGTGATGTTGTTAATAAACTAGTGATTTATAAAAATAAATTTTAGTTTTGTTTTTAATAAACCTAACAAGTATAATATACTTGTTATTATTTATTTGAAAACGCTTACATGATTATCGTTGTTGCATATATATATTTATGCGTATGTTTCGAGTTCATTTTTATTTTTATCTTGAGTTATTATTTGTTTCGAGTCACAAGTCCGAGTCATGACCTCTCGGCTTATTATATCAATCCATATTAAATCAATATATACAACAAATTAAATCTCATTACCGCAATCCACTTCAACCACTCGTGGTCGTCTACGACACACGTCTAACCTAATCTCCGTCAACTAATAATCGTCACACAATCGATTCCCATTTTCTCAATCAACACAATCAATATTGTCTTCGCGGGTTTAAATCCTCAAGAAACACTCACAATCAAATAATAATGTTTCTGTTCGCTAGATGTGGTTCGACAAAACAAAAAAAATAACACAAATCATTGCCGCTTATTCGAACCGTATGGACCCTAAGGGTTTTGGCCACAATATTTCATCAACAAAATAAATAATAACACAACAATATCCAAGTGTTGCCGAGACCATAAGGGTCTCGGCCTAGCTTTCCCCGCCACTAGACTCGAACCAAACGGACCTCATGTGGTCTAAATCTCTCGACAACAACAAGTTACCAAAAAAAAATCAAACAATAATTTGCAAGTTAACCACAAGCATACCAAGTAACCACACAAGACCATTGCCGAGACCTCCATGGTCTCGGCTTACCTTTCTCTCGCCGGCAGACAAACAAATCCAGACTCTTGGTCCATCATTTTCACGACAACAAACCAAAAAGAAACATAATAATAACAAGATAGTCACCACAAGAACCATAAGCTCGAAAATAAGCCCATACCGTGAGCTTAAGCTCTCGGCTTCACATTGACACCACAAAAATACGACACACACACAACACATATCGATACCAAATTATTTTACTTGTTCAAAACATCAAAACCCATTTGTTTAACCCGAAAAATAACAAAAACCACGAGTTTGACTCGTGAACGAGTCAACCCACGCGTGAAAACGCTTGTTCTTACCGTATCTTCGCTCGATCTATAGATTTTAGAGTATAACAATGATGGTGGATGGATTTGATGGCGGCGGGTCAAAAATAACGAGGGAGGTGGGTTGTTTGGGTGGCGCGTGATGTACACCAAAAGAGAGAGGAGAGTGAGAGGTGTATTATGGTGGTGGTGGTGTAGTTGTAAGGGCGGTGGTGGTGGTGTTTTAAGGGTAGCCGGCGGCGGCAGTTAGAGAGGAGGGAGAGAGTGTGTGAAAATGTTGGGATGATGAAATGGATAACAAATGGGTTGGGTTAGGGTTTTTAATAAACCGTTATTGCTATTAGGTCCTTGTGCAAGCTTATTTTTCACTTAAGGAGTCGGTGCAAGGACTAGCGGAATAATTATTATTATTCTCTCCCGAGATTACTTATTTTTATTCCCGAAAAATGTTAAACATCACCGATTAAATTTTTAATCGTCACCGTTCGTCTTAAAAATGTTTTTCCATCGATTTTGATAATAAATACGTTTATAAAATAAAGTGTGATCGTTTCTCGTTTAAACTCGACTTATTAGGTTTCCTAGTGCCAGAGTCGGAGTAGTGCCTAAATTAATCGTCACGCAAGAACCTAGAAAATTCACGGTTGCTACAATACGCCACACTAAAACCCCTTTAACACTCCTGGAGGCTCGTTCTATGCTCCTTCTAACACTCCTGGAGGCTCGTTCTCGTCAACCCACTTTACCACAGGCCCATGTCACTAATTCAACCAGTGGTCTTCTAGGTCCAGCCCCATACTCCTACTCGCCATATGGTACTGTGGATCAACCAACAGCTATCCCGCGTGCCTTCAATGCTACCACCCTTCGCTACGCGGACAACAACGATGATTCGGGGTGGTGTATGGACACCGGTGCAACCTCACATCTCTCGGCGGACGCAGGTAATCTCACATCTATTTTTAATAAACGCATTAACACATCTATCGTTGTTGGTAATGGGGCAACTATCCCGGTTACCACCTCTGGCCATTGCATTTTGCCATCTTTACATCGTCCTTTATACCTTCAAAATGTCCTTGTTACACCTCATATAATCAAGAACTTAATTTCTGTCTGGCAATTTACCCGTGATAACTTATGTAGCATTGAATTTGATCCTTTTGGCTTTTCTGTGAAGGATTACCGGACGCGTCGTCTACTCCTCCGATGTGATAGCACCGGGGACCTTTACCCATTCCACACATCCACTACCACCCCTATAGCTTTATTATCTTGCACTCAATCAACGTGGCATCAAAGACTCGGGCATCCTAGCAATGATGTTCTACGTTTTTTAGTTTCAAATAAATTTATTTCGTGTAATAAAACAAAGTCTTCTACTTTGTGCCATGCTTGCCAACTTGGTAAGCATGTAAGACATCCTTTTATGCATTCTACTTCTATTGTCGCAAACACTTTTGATATTGTACACTCGGATGTGTGGACTTCACCCATTCCAAGTGTTAGTGGTTTCAAATATTATGTTATTTTTCTTGATCATTTCTCTCATTTTCTATGGGTTTACCCACTTCATAAGAAGAGTGATGCATTTAGTAAGTTTCTACAGTTTCGTGCCTATGTGAAAACGCAATTTAACAAAGAAATAAAATCATTCCAATGTGACCACGGGGGTGAGTTCGATAACACACCACAACACGATCTCTTTAAAGCCAACGGGATCCAATTCCGTTTCTCATGCCCCAAAACATCCCAACAAAACGGAAAGTCGGAACGCATGATTAGAACCATTAACAACTTTATACGCACACTCCTCTTCCAAGCTCACTTACCACCACAATATTGGACCGAAGCACTCTTCATGGCCACGCATCTCCTTAACATCCTTCCCTCCACTGCTATCAAAAATGAAATCCCATATACTAAACTTTTCAACAAACAACCCTCATACACTCACCTTCGTGTCTTTGGTTGCCTATGCTATCCTTATATACACACCACCCATAAGCTTCAAGCTCGCTCTACACCATGTGTATTCCTTGGCTATCCAACCAACCACCGTGGCTTCCGTTGCCTAAACCTCGCCACCAATAAAATTATCTTATCGCGCCATGTTAACTTTGAAGAATCGGTCTTTCCGTTTGGTTCCGTCACCCCAACAAACCCCCCATCCTATGATTTTCTAAACGCACAAGACATACCCTCCACCCAACAACTTAAACTCCTCACCTCACCAACTATAACACCCACGCCTCCCCACAATCCAAGCCATGTCCAACAAACACATGACACCCCCCACACTACTCCTATTGCTCGGCCTCACACCACAACTAACACCTCGACCCAACAACCTATTCCACTTCCACCAGAGGCACAACCAGCCCACCAACCCAACAACCCACCCCTTCAGCCCGACACAAATAACACTTCCACCGCCCACCAGCCCACTCCAGATCCTCAGTCTCACTCACAACAACCCATTAACACCATTCCAAACCACAACACAACCCCTCGTCACCCCATGGTCACACGCTCACAAGTTGGCATAACAAAACCTACTAATCGCTTCACTCTTCACACGTCCACTTTGTCTCCCATTCCTAAATCTCATATTCATGCTTCTCATAATCCTCATTGGCAAAATGCTATGCAAGATGAATTTAATGCGTTAATTAAAAATGGAACGTGGGTTCTTGTCCCGCGCCCGCCTAATGTGAATGTTGTACGGTCTATGTGGCTTTTCAAACATAAATTTAATGCAGATGGAACACTTAGCAGGTATAAAACTCGACTTGTAGCCAACGGGAAAAGTCAACAGCCAGGCATCGATTGCGATGAAACTTTCAGCCCCGTTGTCAAACCTGCCACGATACGTACTGTCCTTAGCCTTGCAGTGTCCCGTCAATGGCTTATACATCAGCTTGACGTGAAGAATGCTTTCCTTCATGGTGAGCTTAGTGAGACTGTCTACATGCATCAGCCGCCTGGTTTCACTGACCCCACACACCCAGATTATGTGTGTCACTTACAGTGCTCCCTATATGGCCTGAAACAGGCACCCAGAGCATGGTTTCAGCGTTTTTCCAGTTATGCAGTTCGTGTCGGTTTCTATCACAGTAAAACTGACACATCTCTCTTCATATTTCGAAGAGGCAGTGATACAGCTTATCTATTACTTTATGTTGATGATATCATACTGACAGCTTCTTCCTTAGA
The DNA here is from genome assembly GCA_021014915.2 of Artemisia tridentata subsp. tridentata. NCBI lineage: Eukaryota > Viridiplantae > Streptophyta > Magnoliopsida > Asterales > Asteraceae > Artemisia > Artemisia tridentata. The sequence goes on from CP139504.1 coordinate 38,045,047, forward strand.
TTTCCTGCAGCGCATTATTTCATCTCTACATGGAGAGTTTGCTATGACAGATCTTGGGCCGCTAAATTATTTTTTGGGTATTGCTGCAACTCGTACCCCTAACGGCGTCTTTCTTTCTCAGTCCAAATATGCCACACAAATTTTAGAGAGGGCAAAGATGCTAAACTGTAACCCCTGCCGGACCCCAGTTGACACAAAGAAGAAGCTTGGTCCTGAAGGACCTCCAGTTTCCGATCCTACACACTATCGTAGTCTCGCCGGAGCTCTGCAATATCTCACCTTCACACGGCCCGATTTATCTTATGCAGTCCAGCAGCTATGCCTCTACATGCACGATCCTCGCAAGCCACATTTCCACGCTATGAAGCGTGTTCTTCGTTATCTTCGGGGCACAACTGATCTTGGCTTACAGTTATTCAGGTCTTCTACATCACAACTGACTGCTTATTCTGATGCTGACTGGGCAGGCTGTCCAGCTACTCGTCGGTCTACTTCTGGATACTGTGTTTTCCTTGGTGACAACCTTCTCTCATGGTCCTCTAAACGCCAAGAGACATTGTCTCGCTCCAGTGCAGAGGCCGAATACCGAGGAGTTGCGAATGCCGTAGCTGAGACATCTTGGGTTCGCAACCTTCTCCGTGAGTTACACACACCCATTTCTACAGCCACTTTAGTCTATTGTGATAATGTTAGCACGGTATACATGTCCGCAAATCCGGTGCAACATCAGCGCACCAAGCACATCGAGATCGACATTCATTTTGTTCGAGACAAGGTGGCGGCTGGTCATGTTCGTGTTCTTCATGTTCCATCACGTTTTCAGTATGCAGATATCTTTACCAAGGGCCTTCCTTACCAGCTGTTTGTGGATTTTCGATCCAGTTTGAGCGTCCGTAAATCTCCCGCTCCAACTGCGGGGGTGTATTAGTCGATATATGTATATGTACTCATGTCTCATTGTATTTTCCATGTATATTTTGTAGTTCTCAGCCCATAGGCCTTGTAGCCCAATATAGTTTGTAGTAGGGCAACACCGTGTGTATTATTCTATATATTGGCATGAATGATCAGTTGAGAGGCAAGGGGAATACCTGCCTTATTTCACAAGGTTGTTTGCACTTAACCATGAATTGAACTTGAGATCTCACACATTTTAAAGTGATAGTCACAAGCTCTTTAGGACCACCCCTGAACGGTTAATTTATACATCATGTTATAAAAAAAATATAGATGTTTTGTGAGTTCAAGTCTTGATGTTGATAATAGTAGAGTAGGTTATATTATAGTGTGTGTCTATTTTTACCTTTTTGGAAAAGAGTTAAAAGAGTGTTTGATATGTATGAAAGAATAACTACGGGTAATGCGATGGGAAAATGTTTGTAAACCCACTATATTTGATGAGTTAGAAATATGAAATTTTAAATTTATGGGTTTGAGTAAGGTTTTTTTAAGATGGGATCCTACTTATCATCGTTTATATCTTTGCATGATCAAGGTCATAAGATCAGACAAAGATCTTAAGATTCTACTATATGTCACGTTTTTAATAGGCATTATAATATTATACAAAATTACAAATCATTATATATCAAACACAAATTATATGGATGTTTCATGGAAAATTCAACATAAACTATGATTATGAAATGTTTAAGACGATTAACCTCTTGTATTTTAAAATCTATAAAACTTGATACATAAATTTGTAGTTTTAGCTTGTGCTTCGAGCAAAATAAAATCGGATCAGATCGAAATCTTACGATCATATGGTCAAGATCGAGATCTCTTTAAGATCCTACAGTTGCAAATACCTTTCGTAAGATTGAATCGCTTTTGCTTTGTAGTTCCGGAAGATCTCAAGATCGGAACTGAGATCTTAACAACCACGTTTAACATCTATTTTCAAAAGTCAAACCTACAAACCAAACATGTATACCAAAAAGAAAGTCATCCTTCAATTCCCGTAACCTAAAACCAAACACCCTTGGGTTTTCTCAAAGAGATAATTTGCACACATGAATTATTAATTTGCACGCTTCAGTGTACACGCTAATTGAAACAAAATGTATATACTCCCTCCGTCCCAAATTAATAGTTCATTTTTCCATTTTGGGTTGTCTCAAAATTATTGTCACTTTTCAAATATAGTTGTGAAGAATATATCGAGTTTACCATATTACACCTAATGATACTAAAAATTACAAAGATAATTCAAAGATTTAATTAATTGCATAAGGGTAAAACTGTCCTTTTGCAAAAAAGTAAAAGAGAGAATGCAATAATGATTATATTTGACGGTGTTATGCTGTGTGTTTTTTGACGGAGACAATAATTTTGAAACGGAGGGGTAGGTTACAACTATTTAATGCATAAAAAAAGTATATTGTGCAAATGATATACATTCTCTCAAACCAATGACCAAAGTTTACGCATGATTTGAAAAAGGAGGACCCACTTGTATAACGGGAAAACCAAAATGAAGAAACGTGGTAGTTATGCAAACGACATTGATTGAAAATCCTATTTTTTCCTTGTTCTTGAATTCGATTAATAACAAAAACATCGGTTATACGCAATCAAATTGCTTCAACCCAAAGCTGTAAAATATCAACAAACCCCAATGTATGGGCAACCAAAAGATTGCATAATTAAGCTTCTTTCTTATGCACATACTTCATTTATATCTTTGTAATTTCTCTTTCCCTCATTCTTAATTTATGCTAATTCTTTCGTATACATAGGTTCTGTTCATGCTTATGTTGTTATTGCATCATCTTATATTATCTTCTAGGCTTCCCAATAATCAACAATTTTTTATTTTTATTTTTTATTTATTTTTTATTTTTTATTTTTTTTTTGGGCAAAAGACAAAAAAAATGCATCGAACTTGACACTTTTTGTGATTATGTGTAGCCAACTATTTTTTTTCTTATTGTGTGTACTGAACTTTCAAATTTCGATCATTGTACGTATTATGTGACTATTCTGCCATGTAAAATGACCATTTTACCCTTCGAAATTTGAAAAAAGTAAGGGTAAAATGGTCACAAAATACACACAATGATCGAAATTTCAAACATAATCACAAAAAGTGTCAAGTTCGATGCATTTTTTTGTCATTTGCCTTTTTTTTTTTTTTTTTGGTTGCTAAAATGCTAAAAGGTTATTGTAATTTGTATGAATTACGGAATAGGTTTGCTGTTTTTTAATATATAGAGAATATTCAATTTGTAGTTTTGTTTCAAACTAGTTATTTTACGATAAGATTCACTGCAATATATGATTTAGAATTTATTTGACATTGGGTATGCTTGATACTTTAGAAAGCGCAAGTATCAAAATCCACATTTTCATAATTTGCATCAAGTTTGCTCGTTATTTAACTGCAAATACTGGCACACATATACGTTTTGACGAGAGTTCAACCCACATTCTGTTGTTGGCAGATCATCTTTGATGTCGTTTGGCCCTATGGTGTAAAGTTTGTTTGTATTTTCTACTTTTACAAGAAAGAAATATTGATTTTTGACAAATATCCAAAAGTTAATCAGGTTTAATCCCATTCGGTAGGTCTTTTTCAATGCTTGGTAGTATTTTGTTCTGTCTTGGGATATCCTTATTATCTTTAGAGGTACATTTGTAGTGTTATCGTTTTCCTCTCTTTGCATACTTTTGTCCTCAATGCAAGTGTGCAACCCATACCTTTCTTTATTGGGTACGCATACCAATTAAGTTTGAATGTTAATAAGCATAATCTTGAGCCTGTATTTATGGCAGCAATTCAACTCATTCTTTCTTATTCTGGTGTAAATAATCTTTAATGTAAATGTCAGAAACGTAATAATTTATTTGTAATCTATCCGACAGATAAAGAAAGGTTGCGCACAAGGGGTTTGCTAGAATTTGTACGTTTCTCAGAATCTCTGAACTGTTTCTGTTCTTAATAGAATCTATTTTGTGTAAAACCTCTGGAGGATGGGGGATCATCTTGTATTGATGGTTGATCGTTTGCTCACTGAATCCTCACTTGAGGCTGTCATTGAAAGTGTAAATAAAGGCACAAATTCAGAAAATGAAGAAATTGTTACTGATGTTTCTCCCGATAGGATGGATCTCAGTATTGAATCATTGCCAAAGAAATTGACGCAATGCAGGATCTGTCATGATGAAGATGAGGACACTAACATGGAGGCACCATGTTCATGCCGTGGCAGCTTAAAGGTTGCTTTTTTTACCCGTAGTTCGTGAAATTAATTTCCCTTGGTAAAAAACTTCAAGAAATGAATTGAGTTACAGCGTATTCTTTTGTAAAGGTTTCATCCATTACACCAGAAGATCACGGGTTTGAATAGTGGACTCATACAGATTATGATCTTTATCAAGGAAAAAACAAAAATGTATTGCAAGTTTTAGATGTGTAGAAAACTTTGTTAAACATGTTAGAATCTGTTGTTTCTAAAAATATGTCTCGACTCAATTTGCTAAATATGATTTATGTTTACAGTATGCTCATCGTAAATGTGTTCAAAGGTGGTGCAACGAGAAGGGGAACACTGAATGTGAGATCTGTCTCCAGGTTTGTAATTGGTATCTAGCAATTAAGTTATTATGGTACAATCTAGTTATACACAACACATACGATTGAAAAAGTTTCTTCTGTCATTATGAACTGAACAGATCCCCTCTTTTCAACTTTATTAAGGTGGTTATATACGCATATTGCTTGGGTCTTATCATATGATTTGTGGAACAGTATTTGAAAGATTAGGCTCCATAATTTAACAATTATGTTTTATATGTTATCCCAAATATAAAGATTAATCTGGTGAATATTTGTGTTTATCATCGAATTTCAGCCATTCAAGCCTGGTTATACATCACCACCTCCTTTATTCCATTGTGATGGCATTCCAATGAATTTCAGGTGTCGTGTGACCTCACAAATATTTATTTACAAACAATTATGCTAGATTGCCACCGCCAATAAAATTCAAATGGTTCGTTACTTTCTTTTAGGGGAAACTGGGAGATCTCCCGAAGGGATCTCCACAATTTGCGGTTTTCAACAACGGCTTCTGCTAGTCATGATGAAACTGATTTTGATGACTATATCACTCCTAGTTCAAGAAGCCTGATTTGGTGCCGTGTAGTTGCTATAATTGTAAGTATCCTCTATCTGTCATATGCTAAAATAGTAAAATGCCGCCAAAGTTAAGTTTTTTCATGTGTATACTAGCAGTTTATGACTCTTCTCGTGCTGCGCCATACTCTACCGATCATCATAGATGGCACAGGAGGATACACTTTAACCTTATTCACGGTAACCCCCTAAACACTTTTTTATTTCATTAAAGATTGTTCATGTTACATTATTTATGATGTAATTTTACTTCGATACAGTTGATCATGTTAAGGTGCATCGGCGTTCTGTTGCCAGTATATATCATGGTTAGAGCTTATGCAGTCGTTCAACAACGCCAGCAAACACAGGTAACAGTCTAAATCAAGCTCTGTATATTTCATCCCTCATTTATTATAGCGTGGAATCGCATATGATTATTTAGTTGTTTAGATTCTGCAATTTAAACTTTAAAACTGATTTGGTAGGATCTCGAGTACCTCCCTTCAGATGAAGAAAACAATATCCCGCAACCAACGACTCATTTACATCTTGTTCACATCCATTGATTTTGTGAAGTAAACGCGCACGCATCATAGGACATTACATTATTTGGGACTCTGGGTATTGGTACAGAATTCTATAACCCTGTCTTTGTTTGTATAGAAATCGATGAGACATATTGGTTGGTGGAGGGAGGGTGTAGGTGATGTATATATATGTTTATGAGTAATTATGTAACACGTTTCAGTTAAGCATTTGATTGTTGTAATAAGTTAGTTTGTACATGAACAAGAAAATATAGCAATGAAAAAGGCCTGCTTCTCTCGTTCACTTTTATAACAACTCCATGTAGTACCTGTCGCAATTGTGGTTCAAAAAATCTTGAAAGCCGTTTTCTATTTACGGTTAAACGAACAACGTTCTTACTTATAGAGTATGCTCTTTAATTGGTAAAACTGATTCTTTTCATACCTTAATAGAATTGTTGTGTAGTTAGGTGTGCTCCTTTATGGCACAAAATCCTTTAATTTCCTATAAATTTTCTTTAAGGATATGTATAATGGTATTTTTATGTGTGACTAAGAAAACATCTGAATTCAAGTTTAAATTGATTTAAAACATATGAATATCACCATGTGAGTATGAAGATGCTAATCAGTAGAGTATAAGGTAACATGCTAATCAGGATATTGAAACACCACCCTATTATTGGTGAGTGTGTTGGCTTGGTTGGTTTTGTCTGGTTAGGCTATTATCAAACTTATATGTGTTTGGTTTTATTAAGCTGGAATTGGGTTGTTATCGGTTCGGGTTTTGAAAAGGTTGCCCACAATCTGACCCGGTAAGAAATCGGGTTATCAGGTTCGGGTGTTTGCCGGGTCGGGTTGAGTCAGGTCGGGTGATTCGGGTTGTCGGGTTACAAGATAAATCCAACTCTACGTAAATAAATTGGTAGATAGATAACTAATATAGTTTTCGAACAAAATATCATTGTATGTCTGTATATATAGAGGCAACCAAGGCACACAAAATAGCAATTATATAATAGTATCATCAATTAGCTCTTCATTATCAAAGGTTCGTTGAAGAACCCCTTTTCTATTTCTTATAGTCGTATCCTTGTACAGAAAGTGTAGAACCAACCCTGAAGTGACAGTAAAGACAACATAACTGGCAAACTAGAGAATCCGACCCGATAACAATATCGGGTTATCGGGTTCGGGTCAAACAAACCCGACTAGTTTTATTAACCCGATCTTACAAGACCTTATCGGGTTCGGGTCGGGTTAACCCGACCCTACTGACACCCTTAGCTGCAAACCACCAACCAAGAGGTCTGTAAACGGTACCGCATTTTCGATATGGGTGGTTGGGTTCACTTTTAACTATGAAATTATACGGTGCAATGCTGTAATTTAATAGTATCCGTGCTACATATAAAAGAAAAAATATTTTTGCTTAAAACGTAAAAAACTTGAAAACGAGTAATGTTTAATCCCGAAATACCTTTTTAAAACTTAGATTCCTACAAAAATACAAATAATGTTTCCTTAACAATGTTCCCACTCAAAATTATGCATGACAACTTTTTCTTTATGTAGTTAAAAAAAAAAAAAAAAAAAAAAGATACGTTTTTCATATCTAGTCTCAATATTAATAATTTCTAAAAATTCATTTTAAACTCTAGTATACAAAACACTATATTACAACTTCTTTTTATTGTTGTGTTAGTTCATAGTTAATGAAATTGAATAACCACAATATCGTAACTATAAATGTTTGACACTATAAAATCTCGTTGGTATGCACGGAAACTCATGTAGTATTTGTAAAATTAGGGTACGCTATTAAAAGTCTTATATTCCTATGGGTAAATAAGGTAATTAAACTCAAATTACTAATCGTGGGCTTTAGGTTAAAAAGAAGGCGAGATCAAGAAGCCCATAATGGTTGCATCATTAGTTCATTACACATGAAGCTTATCAACCAGAAATGACGGTTGTGTTTGGGAGAGGGCTTATAAGGAGTTATGGGAGCTTAAACTTATAAAATAAGTCAGCTTATAAAATAAGCTTTATTTGTCGCACAGGCTTATGAAGGTTTTTATTAGCCATAAGCCTCCATAAGCCCAAGCCCATTGAAAGAGGCTTATGAGGGCTTATAGCTTGTTAAATTACTTAACTACTCTTCAAGTTATATCGGATTATCACGCAAAAACTTAAAATATATATGAATTTAATTTGATGTGTTTTTATGCGATTTTACATTAATAAGCTTCAGCTCCAACTAATTCGCCAAACAGTCTTATAAAATTATAAGCTGCAGCTTTCAGCTCATAATATAAGCCCCAGCCCCAGTTCCATCCCTAGCCTGTTTTGCCAAACATACCCGTACTTCTCAATATTTGATTAGCTGAAAACCCACAAAATTGTAGAAATTCCATCCTGAAGTCTTTGAGTTTACCTTGATAAAACATACTGAACTGGTCGACTAATGATTTTTCTATGGCCAAAGTCTAGCAAACTTGTATATACATACTAAGCATGGATGGCTAAAACTTAAAGCGAAATGTCTTTAAAAGATCAATCATTATATTCTTATAAAATTTAATCCATCAAGCTATTATGGGTTAGATTTCATCAAGATATAGTGAATTGAGGATGAAAATTTTCCAGTTATATCTCTCCTTCTATCTTATAAAGCGTAGGTTTCTTCGTGCATTTGTAAAACTATAAAAGCTATAGTTCAATTTGAACATGAGAGGTAATGTTGAGTTGTTTGTGAGTAAAATAAATCATTTATTGTGGGATGATGCGCGTGATGTGTCGTTGCGGTTTAGCAGTTTTAATGCCTACTCAAGTTTTAAATTTATATTTAGCCGACTTATCAATAACACACACACTTAACGAGCAGTGTACCCGGTCAGTATGAAGATAATGGTAAGTAGAGTGTCGATCACTAAGAGTGGAACGTATTATCTCGTTATTCTAATCAGTATTTTAATATCCTAACGCAAGGGGGTTTCAGCCTGAGAGACTGGCACGATTTGTTGCAATTAAATAATAAAATAAACCAATAGGCACGAATCAGCAAGTAGCACACACGTACACAGATAAATACTCGAGACAATAAGAGGGCTGTCCTTATGATTAAGTAGATTGTCACTTGTTTTATTGATAGCTTTATATGAAGTGTATGTAGTTAACCCTTTCTCGTTGGTCCTATTCTTATCGGCGAGTAAACCCTTAATGATTACTTATGTCTAAAAGTTATTCCTAAGTGATCAATTTAGTAATAACCGTGGGAGCCACATTATGTCCCGCAGTCAAATGCCCGCAAGCCACTAATAAACACAGAGGTTATCAATGCACTAATAAGTAGTAACCAAAGACATCAACATATAAACTTTAATTGATGGGAAAGCAAGTATTAAAGGGAGTGCAATCTTTCGTTGTCACATTACACAAGCCACCAATCCTGATGAATTAAAGTTTGCTAACACAATAAAACAAAACTACTTAATGAATCAAACACATGCAGCACCTTCTTACAGCTCTTGTATCTTTGATTTGGGTGTGTCTTGTGCTGCCTCCTTGACTGAATTCGTCCTTTGTTTCTCCTGTTCGAACTTCGGTTTTTGGTTTTCCGGAGCTTCTAATTCGTCTGGTCTACGGGGTATTTATAGTTTCTGTCTGAGGGAAGATGCGGTGCATCTACTAAGTAGATGCGGCGCATGTACTTAACTTCGCGTGGGGTCCAAGATTATAATATTCAGGAATATTCGTACACCGCCAGAAGATGCGGCGTAACTCCATGATTAGATGCGGCGCATGTCCTCTTGTATCTTGGATCGTATCTGGTGATATCTTGATAGAGATGCGGCGCATGTCATGAGTGAGATGCGGCGCATCTGGAGCAGAATTGACTTGATCTTGTCCATGTCAGTAGACTTTCACTTTATGCACGTTTTGCTCCATAATTAGTCCAAAATCGCTAAGTTTCACCAAATGCTTGTTTTTACCTGAGAATTACAAAAGTAAACGATTAAGTATCAATCCTCATACATAATATAGTAAAACAAGTCAAATTAATAGGATAAATTATAGTAATAAAATGTACTTATTTGAGTTCATCAAATATCCCCCCACTTGAACTTTACTTGTCCCCAAGTAAACCTTAGAATTTCTTTTACGAAAATGTATCCTAAAAGATGTTAGGATTTATTTTTATATTTAAGCATGTATTCGTTCATTTCATAATCACACAACTAAACACTTAACGATTCAGAAGTAAAATAAAATAAGTCGATAAAAGCAAATCTAATCGTTTAACTGTCCAGTCGCGACGAATATTCTATCATAAGCTTGGCAAGTATACACATCTCCACCACTAAAGCTAAGGAATAACAAGTCTAAAGCGGTAAAAAGGGTTTTTAGGCTTAAGGGTTAATTATTCTCTTTCACTATCGATCTCAAATTCCAGAAAAGGCTACAAAATCACAAATACATGATCGAATCCACGAACACGATACTTGCAATTGCTCAAATCCTTAACTCGAATAGGCTAAAGATAGGTCCAAACTTCACCAATAATAATATATCAAAAAGGGCGACAAAATCATAAATACATAGCCGAATCCACGACTACGATACTTAAGATTGCTCAAATCCCTAATCTCAATAAATCAAAGGTTTGGTTGGATAAAGAATAATAAAGGGCATGGATAACATTTGGGATATAAATTGGTGCAAAAATAAAAATAAACAAAACAAATAAATTAAAATCCTAAGTGTGGTTAATCACTATCCCAACCATCCCATGAATAAGACTCATATCATCGAATAACTCACGCTTTAACACTTGAAACACACGCTTTAGGTAGACACGAATTATACTCAACAAGATCTTAATCAAAGAATAAACCTTAATTGGCGTTCCCATAACTGCCAATTCCCATTCAATCCATAGATATAGTACAACAAATAGTGGTGATATCGACCACTTACATAACTTTACATAAGTTGGTTAAAACTAACTTCCAACTTTTCTTTCTTTCTTTTTCTTTTCTCATTTTTTCGATTTTTTTTTTTTTTTTTTTTTTTTTTTTTTTTTTTTTTTTTTTTTTACATAAACATAGATGTGTAAAATTTCACCACATCCCTATAACTTTCTTTCCGGATAATTTTTCCATACTTTTCATGACTTCAGAAATAATGGTAATAGTGAAAGTAGTAAACACACGAAAAATAAACTCCAAAATATACAATATCTACTTTCACTCCAATTGCATTGTGCAATTTCCCGACCTAACCAAAGATAATGAATTACGCACGCGAACACAGGTAATGTAAGGAAACACACTCTGCCTATAGCAATCAACCAACCACGGATTCTAATCTACAGGGTAGGCTAAGGTGTAAGGGTGTAACGAAACATTTTAAACATAGGTGTAAGAAACGAAAGGAATGGTTCTGAGGGTTTTTCTAGGGGTATCTTACTCTAAAAATGAGAGTAACAAAAGGGTTTATACGGGGGTTAACTAACCAGTGTAGTTAGTTAATAACACATAACATATAATAGGCTATTTGGGTGTAATCCTAGAAATTTACCAAGTTAGAAAGTCACTCCAATTATACAAATAATACTTATTATGGTGGTCTCGAATAGTATACAAGCCAAGTTCTAAAGTTTACAAGTCACCGGCACACTCATAGATTTGTGAATTTTGAAAAATCACAATTTTTGAAAATAACGTCATGTGTGCAGTTATGCAACTTAGATCTTAAACAAAAACATGCTAAAAATTTTTTAAGTTTGATATATTAAGCACATTTTAAGCATAATTTTTGAAAAAGTTTAGGACAAGTAATTGTTAAGTGTTCTAATTCTCCAATCCCCCCACTTAAGTTAAACAACGTCCTCGTTGTTTGTATAAAAGGTTAATAACTGGAAAATAAAAGAATTAGAACAGAAAAACTCCCCTGAGATTTGCTCGGTATGATCCTCCATTAGTATAAGAGCAAAAATCAACTTCTTGTGGATTAGAACGTTAAAGCTTCATACTTGATGTATCCACAGGAAATCCAGGAAACTATAATACCACCAACACTTTAAAACACACCTAAGATAAGAAAGGTTCAAGCTTTGCATAATACATTAGTAGTTAGGAAAAATAAAACTTAAAAATTAAAACTGAAAATCATCAGGTCAGTCGATGCGCCGTATCTTATTGAAGAAGATACGCCGTATCGAGCCTGGAATAAATACGGATCAGAATAAAGATGCGCCGCATCCTTAACCAGGGATGCGCCGCATTAAAATAAACTGATAAATAGTTTTAAAGTCGAAAATAAAAATGTAGAAAAATAAAATAAGATATGACCATTGCAGGAGATGCGTCGCATCTCAGAATTGAGATGCGCCGTATCCTCATGCGGGCCTGACTGACTCGACACAGAAAACAGAATAAAAGATAATTCTCCGGGTTGTCTCCCGGTAAGCACTTGTCTTTATTCCAGAGTCTTCAAGTTAGACTCACGTTCAGCTCTTCAATAAGTCCTTGTCACGGTCCATCCTTCGTCCTTCATCCGAAAGATTTTTCCGTATATCTCTGCGACGTTTTCTTCCGTTCGACTTAATCTAGTGGTAAGTATTCCCGCCTGTCACGCGGGTGACCCGGGTTCGTTCCCCGGCAACGGCGCCAAAAAACTTGATGCGCGTGATGTGTCGTTGCGGTTTAGCAGTTTTAATGCCTACTCAAGTTTTAAATTTATATTTAGCCGACTTATCAATAACACACACACTTAACGAGCAGTGTACCCGGTCAGTATGAAGATAATGGTAAGTAGAGTGTCGATCACTAAGAGTGGAACGTATTATCTCGTTATTCTAATCAGTATTTTAATATCCTAACGCAAGGGGGTTTCAGCCTGAGAGACTGGCACGATTTGTTGCAATTAAATAATAAAATAAACCAATAGGCACGAATCAGCAAGTAGCACACACGTACACAGATAAATACTCGAGACAATAAGAGGGCTGTCCTTATGATTAAGTAGATTGTCACTTGTTTTATTGATAGCTTTATATGAAGTGTATGTAGTTAACCCTTTCTCGTTGGTCCTATTCTTATCGGCGAGTAAACCCTTAATGATTACTTATGTCTAAAAGTTATTCCTAAGTGATCAATTTAGTAATAACCGTGGGAGCCACATTATGTCCCGCAGTCAAATGCCCGCAAGCCACTAATAAACACAGAGGTTATCAATGCACTAATAAGTAGTAACCAAAGACATCAACATATAAACTTTAATTGATGGGAAAGCAAGTATTAAAGGGAGTGCAATCTTTCGTTGTCACATTACACAAGCCACCAATCCTGATGAATTAAAGTTTGCTAACACAATAAAACAAAACTACTTAATGAATTAAACACATGCAGCACCTTCTTACAGCTCTTGCATCTTTGATTTGGGTGTGTCTTGTGCTGCCTCCTTGACTGAATTCGTCCTTTGTTTCTCCTGTTCGAACTTCGGTTTTTGGTTTTCCGGAGCTTCTAATTCGTCTGGTCTACGGGGTATTTATAGTTTCTGTCTGAGGGAAGATGCGGCGCATCTACTAAGTAGATGCGGTGCATGTACTTAACTTCGCGTGGGGTCCAAGATTATAATATTCAGGAATATTCGTACACCGCCAGAAGATGCGGCGTAACTCCATGATTAGATGCGGCGCATGTCCTCTTGTATCTTGGATCGTATCTGGTGATATCTTGATAGAGATGCGGCGCATGTCATGAGTGAGATGCGGCGCATCTGGAGCAGAATTGACTTGATCTTGTCCATGTCAGTAGACTTTCACTTTATGCACGTTTTGCTCCATAATTAGTCCAAAATCGCTAAGTTTCACCAAATGCTTGTTTTTACCTGAGAATTACAAAAGTAAACGATTAAGTATCAATCCTCATACATAATATAGTAAAACAAGTCAAATTAATAGGATAAATGATAGTAATAAAATGTACTTATTTGAGTTCATCATGGGACCTCAATTATATTAAAAATTAAGTTTACTTTCACAACAAAGCTAACATGACCTCTCATATTCAAATTGAACATGGGAGTATCCCAATCCAGTAAATATATATGGTTGGTAAAGAAATATGGCAATAGTTGTGGGATGGCCCACCACATCACAGTATAATATGAGTTTGTTCAGAGATGAACAAGGTTTACACGAACTGGTGACTTGGCATGTGTTGCAATGGATTGTACATATAAAACACCATTATTTAACTTTGGCACCTTGGGCCATTATGGATGACCTAATTCACTACAACACCAAAAACAACTCTCTCCTATCACATCAAAACGTGGTGCCATGTGTACTCTATGGCCTACACATAACCTACTAAAATATAAATATAACACAAAAACACACAAAAAGGAATTACCAGACCATTGGGTTGGCTGGGACGGAGCCACACCCGAAAACACGAGCTCCGGTGTGGTTGTGGCGTTGTCCGGTGGCACAATCGGGGAAAACACAAGCCATGGTTCAGGGTACCGTGGGCTCTTATATTCAAGGGGCAGGTGTTTAAAATTAAGGTACAACATATTAATGCATATATGGATACTTCAATCACACCAATTTTAAACAATTTCACAAGAATGAAACAATTTTGAAACTTTGATACTTTTTAATGGTTGATATAAGGGAGATGATTTGCACACATTTGGCTTTTATTTGCACACTCCAATGTATAACTAGTTAAAATATGATTTTTAAACAATACAACTATTTAATGCGCAGGTTAGAGTGTGACAATAAAAAAATGGAGTAATATAAACTTGAGTGAACAAATGGAAACATTATGAAACTTGGTTCCTAGGTCAAGTAAAAAGCGTCAAGTATACAAACACTAGGGACCATCTCTAAACACTTACCAAAACATACATCCCAAACCAATACAACCACGAAACCTCAAAGATCAAACAAGGCAATCTAAACCGTCGATATAGTGGGTCGGCAAATCAACGGTCAAGATGAAACCTACACACGTGGAAAATCGTGTATATATATATATATATATGTCCAATAGGGCTGCCTCATTCCATTCATCAATCAATCAAACAATCGGCCGCACTTGAGAAGAGAAGCAAACCCTAAAAAAAACAACTCATCTTCATACCAATCTATCTGTAAGTTTATAATAATTATCGATTGCTTTTAATTTGGTTGATTAGTTCTGGATCTAGATTTCAATTAATTGACTTAGATCGGGTTTGTTTTTTGTTTATCTGTTGAATCGTTAAGGTTTATTGTTTAAACTTACTGTATTATTACCTCCGTCCCAAAATAAGTGTCTTATCTATTTTTGCGGGTGCTATATAATACTTGATTCAAAATATATGAATGGATTGGGTTTTAAGTGTATTTATCATTAGTATATTTTTTTTTATCAAGTATTATATAACACAAAAAATATATTTAAGGTTAAAGTTGAACCAGTTTGACCATGGACATTTATTTTGGGACGGAGGGAGTATTATTTTAGGTCTAGGTTTTTATTGTTTTTTGTTATCGATAATATTAGTTAATTAGGTTTAGGTATCCTGTGTTATGCTAATGTTTTCATATACTTCAGATAAGTCCTAGCGTTATGCTTCGTATATTGTCTGTTAGTTTTATATTAGCGCGCTGAATATAAGTTGATATATTAAGTTTTATATTTATGTATAAATTTGAGCAACTGTAATTGAGAGATGTGTTTCTGTTTTAGGGATTCGTTCATTTTTTATTTAGTTCGTGCTACTTAATATTTGTTTAGTATAACAATGTGTGTCGATTATTCTGCTAATACGCACATGGTTGAGTCAATTCATGATATGATGTATTCTTTTTTTAGAGTTACCATCTAGGGTTTATGGTGCGCTCATTCTGTGTGTAACTGGTCATGTAATCTTGAACGTATGCTCTATAGTTGGCAAGTTGCAAACCTAGGGGCTCTTTAGGTGATACTGCATTTAAGTTGTGTATTTTTGTAGATTTTTGCATTAAACGTTTAAGCTTTTGTACGTCACCAGTTGATCTAAATAAGTGTCTTTAATTGTTAACGGATATATGCTTTTAAGTTAACACGTGACAATTATAGCAATCATTGTTGTGAATATTTCGTACCTCTATGTGATTTATGCTTGTATTTGGATACTAATTTTGTGTTTTGCTATTTTGAAGGTTGCGTTGCTATCTGCTCTCTGCAAATTGCAAGTTGGCGCTGTGAGTAGTTAAAAGTGTCTTTTATGTCCGAGAAGACTATTATCCATTTAGGGTGTATCGGTTTACTGGGCGAGTATTGTCCTATATTTAAGGAGGAAACTCCATTTATCTCGAAAAAAGTTTGTATGCATCGAGCGCCATTTCAGGAACATACTGATTATTCTGGTTGCAACTTGCAGCAACCTTCAGTCTCTACAGCTGATCATTCTTTTCGTTCACAAAAAACTTTTAATTCAACCCCTATTATTCCACTGATCTGATACTTGATCTACTGAACCAATCATGGCGTTGCAAAACATTGGTGCAAGCAACAGTGATGATGCCTTCTACAGGTACAAGATGCCAAAGATGATCACTAAGATCGAGGGCCGTGGTAATGGCATCAAAACAAACATTGTCAACATGGTTGATGTTGCCAAAGCTTTGGCTAGGCCAGCCTCCTACACTACTAAGTATTTCGGTTGTGAGCTTGGAGCACAATCCAAATTTGATGAAAAAACCGGGGTTTCACTTGTCAATGGCTCTCATGACACTGCAAAGTTAGCTGGCCTTCTTGAGAACTTCATTAAGAAGTATGTTCAGTGTTACGGTTGTGGCAATCCAGAAACTGAGATATTGATTACGAAGACTCAGATGGTCCAGCTGAAGTGTGCTGCCTGTGGTTTTGTTTCTGATGTGGACATGAGAGACAAGCTGACATCGTTTATTCTTAAGAATCCACCTGAAGCAAAGAAAAACTCTAAAGACAAGAAGGCAATGAGGCGAGCTGAAAAGGAACGGTTAAAGGAAGGTGAGGCAGCTGACAAGGCTTTGAAGAAGCTGTCAAAAGATGGAAAGAAGACCAAAGACGGGAAAACCACCTCTTCGAAAAAGAAAGGCAATGGGTCTGATGAGGATCGTGTTTCTCCAACTGTAAGCCAGGCTGGTGACAAGGATGATACTGAGGAAGATGACGATGATGTTCAATGGCAGACCGACACGTCAGCAGCAGCAGCTCGCCTGCGTATCCAGGAACAACTCAGTACCGTGACTGCTGACATGGTTATGCTCTCTACAGAGGAGGAGCCAGTGAAGAAGGTGACCAAGCATGTTGCTGAGGAGAATTCCAAATCTACTAATGGCAACGGAATCAGGAAAAGCCTAGTTGACACTGCCAAAGAGAATCTGAAGAAGGGTGTTGGTGCAAAGGAGCTATTGGCATCACTGTCGGGCTCACATCAGGAAAAGGTGAATGCTATTTACGAGGCTTTGCTGGATGGAGTTGAGAAAGGGTTTTCAAAACACGTGCTTAAGAAGAAAAACTATTTAGCAGCTGTTGTGGCAGAAGGGGAGGATTCTCAGTTGGTTCTTCTACGGGCTATTGAGGAGTTTTGTGGGAAGGCGAACCCGACTGCAGTGAAGGAGGTGCCACTTGTTCTGAAAGCACTTTATGATGTCGACATTCTGGAGGAGGAATATGTTGTGAAGTGGTATGAGGAGGGATTGAGTGGTGGCAACAAGAGCTCCCAGATTTGGAAGAATGCCAAGCCTTTTGTGGAGTGGCTTCAGAGCGCCGAGTCTGAAAGCGAAGAAGAATGAAGAGGTTATGCTGTTCTATCTTGTCTTATTTAATGAGTTTATACTTTATTGTGTGTGGGATTGTTATGCTCCGAGAGTGACTTTTAAATTGTCTTGTTTTTTCTTAATGTTGGATGTTAGAACCTGGTATGGAACAATAAATTGTGGTTGTGTTTGTTAATTTGTTTCTGTTTTGTGCTGTCATCATGGCTTTTATGTTTATATTAGTTGGTATCGGTTTGTGATATTTGGGTTTTGGATCTTGGTGCGCTAAGTATAACAGATTATTCATATATTAGGTAGACAATGGATTGATGTGTGTGCATCAATTCTAGTTTAGGAATTGGATTTCTTGTTGCGCTTCAATATGTCCGTGGGTAATCTGCATTGTGTTTTACTTTTACCATCTATCCTGATTCCTGAGAGAGTCTTGAGTTCAAGTGTTTATCCATTAAATGTTTTTGAGTGTAACGACTAATAACTTGATGTGAGAACTATTGGGTGAAATACAAGATGTTTTAAATTCAGAGGAAGAGAAGCTCAATGGGGCTGGGGGTATTTGGTTTATGTATGATTTCTTTTGTGTTAAAAATTGTGAATCTACAATTTTGACACAATTGCTCATGCATACTTCTTGAGGCATGCTACCAAATGCCTTTTGTTTGGCTTCTTTTCATTATGTTTGGAACAATTCCAACTTCTTGAATTTCACCAATAACTTTTTCATATAATGGATTGCAGAAAACCCCGTTTTATGTAAGCACTGTTCTATGACAACCCCTCCAAAACATGACAGACAACATATTCCACATAAATCGACTTTTAATATATCAGTGTTGGCTTTGAGTGCAAAAAGATTTATGATTTTAATGGGAAGATTGTGAGATTATGTGCTTGTTATTGTTTCCGATAATATCATTTCAGTTGAAAAATTCAAAATCAGAAAAAGAAATTCGATGTGCATTTGGTTACCACTTAAACTTGGTCCTCAAAACACGTACCCCACTAAAACACAAAAATACCTCACAAAAACAATTTAAAAATACACACACGGCAAAGGGAGAGGACTCCGTCGACCAAGCGACCAAGTTCTTCCTTTTTCCTATGGGTGACACGTTTGATTGGACCTGCGCAATGGTGGGGACGCGTTTGGAAGGCCGACCGACCACAACTTCAACCATCCATTACAGATGGTTTAACAATCTCATATCCTCTTCACTAATTGGCAATTCAAACCTCTGAATAATATTTTAATCGGATCTGTCATCGGAAAAAGAGAATTCATGAACACCCGACTGACAATTGTAATTTTAGGTCCACGAAATTTATCAGTGATAAAATTGTTTTTGTTATCTTAAGTTGTAAACCTTGCACCACTTAAACTTTCATCTTTGGATCAACTAAAATACTGAAGATGCAAAGGTAAGTTAACATGAGGATAGACTCTTTTCGAGAACCAAGAACATAATTAAATGGGACAAGGGACCAAATTTGTAGTTTTCAATATGCAAGGATCATTTATGTAATTTACTCTAATTAAATTGTGGAATCTTCTTCCTATACAGCATGCGCAATTTGAAAGAGTTAACTACGTAAAAGGATTCTTGGCCAACTAGAGTCAAATTACATAAGACTTTTTAATGTGTAAGGCCTTAAAATTTATATTTATTAATCTTTTCATATGCACTAAAATTGACCACAAATATATGCATCCAGAAGTTGTATGAAAGAAATTGCTACTAGAAGCACTTTTAAATGATTATTTCATATTTTAACTTTTATTTTTGTTGTTAAACTGACTTCTGCATAACGCCTTCACAAAAAGTTGGATGTGCGACCAAGCATGTATAATAATGTATATCGTGCTTATGGTAAAATAAACATTGTTTTTAGGAGTTTACAATTTTATCGTAACAAAACTTATCGTGAAGAATTTTATTAGTTTGTAGAAAAAATAGTCGTAACTTATCACAAATTCTTATAAACTTGTGCGCCAAAATCAGGTTGCATATAAAACTAATAAGCTTACTTTTTCTACGCATTTTTCTACATGCCAAAAGATTGATTTATCTCTTTTCAAGTCTAATGTATATATTTTTGTTCCATAATTGTTTTCTTATCTCAAAATTTGTAAATCTATGATTATTTTGTTCTTTAAAATAAAAACATACAAATGTCAATCATTCTCTCAAAACTCAAAGCGACCAAGTTTTTCCTTTTTGTAAAAAATTAAATTGGTACACCAATACTATATTCGTTATAATTTAGATACCAAGACTTGTTCAACTGTTACTATTTTATTCATTAACTTAATTTTGCTAGAAAACTTTTGACAAATACCTTATAAAAACTTTACTTTTTTTTTTAAATATATTTTTAGTAAGACTGCAGGAATAACATCATATTGGTAAAATCGACTTATAAACAGCTGAAACATCGACGTATAACCGCGTTATAAGTCGACAACATTAAGACATTTATATATTTCATGGCTGCGTATCTCGTCCTACTACGCGAACACAAAATCGTCTTACATTGTTGTACTCTTTTGTTGTCCGTATCAAACAATCGAAAGGATTAAATATGTGTACACGCTTTAAAAGATGTGACACGGCTGTCACGAGTCAAATGATATGTTTTTATGTTTATATGGTTTAGATTTTATTCAATTTTTCGATAAACAAGATAATTTTCTAGTCGTGGGTTATTTTGCGATGATATTTGATATTGAACTTGTAATTTGAAGTTCTTAAGAGTGTACAACTTTGGTTTTTCTTGATAAGAACTTTTTTCGCATATTTTAAGTTCTACATTATAGTTTTTCTCCTTTTTTGGGTGATTAATTTCTTAATATTTCATGAATACAGATGTTACTCGTATCGTTTTATATGATGTTTATAGGTAAATATCGATCATGGTATTAAAACCTTTTTGATTCCTAATGAGACAAGAACATTCACAATTTTTTAAGATTATCAAAAGGATTTTGGTAGAGATTCATTTGACCGAGTATACAAATTCTTTACCCTTATCTATTAGCAATTGTTTCATTCTTTGGTTTTACATGCTAATTGAACCTTCCAATCCATCGATCGACATACATTTAATTGAACCTTCCAATCCATCAATCGACATACATTTAATTACACTAGAACTTTATTAAAATTGCATTACCAGTGGGTCTTTGGGCTAGTGGTAGGTACTATTCAATAGCAATTAAATGTTTGTCGATCGATGGATTGGAAGGTTCAATTGTTGCTATGGACATAAATGTATGTCCGAAACGTGTCTAACTGAGCTATAAAAAAAATGGGGTTTAGAGCAATATTTATTGTTATAAGTTTTACGTTAAGTTCGGCTTCCCTTAACTTTAAATTCTGTTGGTGATTTTAGTGTCATCGACGACCATTTAGGTAATGACGATTTACTAAAGGCTAATGAGATTTCATTTTCTGTTCGGATACGAGTTAGGCAAGTGTGGAGTACACACTCGTTGAGCTAATATGTTTTCGACCATGACAAAAATGCAGGGGTCAAGGGGCAGAGCCCCTTGCTGGGTCCCACTGTGACTGTTGAAAACACAGTTATGAAAGTTATCCGTTTTTTCCTCTCTTATTTTCCCAACCATTGTAACTGTTAAAAAAACAGTTAAGAAAGTTGGTTTCAACCAACTTCAACTGCATAACTGTCATCTAGAATCTGTTTTGATAAACAGATTAATTAGCCTCATTTAGACATACGAAAAACACACATACAATTCCTCTCTTGTTCCTGCTTTGTGATCTGGTGCCTAGACACAAAGTGTTTCTCTTCTAGAATTATCCCGATAGAGGTTTCGTGCAACCCAGGCATATATAGGGTCGAAATACTTTATACGGAAAGTGAACTCAACACGATTCTAGTAAGATATCCAGGATCATCACATACCCTACACTATTTTCTAACAAACGTATAAAGTATTTTCTCGTGATCATGGCTGGAAATACGGCGAAGGATATGACAAGGAACTTTGGGAAACTGGACAAGTTTGAGGGGCATGACTTTAGACTATGGCAGAAGAAGATGCATTTCTTGTTGACGACTTTGAAGGTGGTTTATGTGTTGACTACACCGATGCCGGAAGTGTTTGAAGATGACACAGTGGAAACAATTAGGAGAAAGGCAAAGTGGGAGAACGATGACTACATATGCAGGGGACACATATTGAATTGTATGTCTGACTCTTTCTTTGATGTATATCAGAATGTTGAATCGGCTAAGGAGTTGTGGGATTCTCTTGAATCCAAGTATATGGCAGAGGATGCTTCAAGTAAGAAGTTCCTTGTAAGTAATTTTAATAATTACAAAATGGTCGATTCTAGACCGGTCATGGAACAATATAATGAACTCCTTAGGATCCTTGGACAATACACACAACATGGCTTGAAAATGGATGAATCCATTTCTGTTTCAAGTATAATTGATAAGTTGCCTCCTTGGAAGGATTTTAAACATACTTTGAAACATGGTAAAGATGATTTGTCTTTGGTCCAACTTGGTAGTCACTTGCGTATAGAGGATTCTCTAAGGGCGCAAGACGACAAGGGCAAGGGTAAAGAAGTTGCTGGACCCTCTGTTAACATGACAGAAGAGGGTAAGAACAAACACAAGAAACAAAAAAAAGGTAAGAAACGTGGTTCTAATGAGAACAATGGTTCTGGTTCCAACAAGAAACCAAAGTTGGAATGTTGGAAGTGTGGTAAGACTGGTCACTTCAAGAGGGATTGTCGTAGTGGTAATAAGAAAAACGCAAACGCTGGTGGTTCGGGAAAGGGGTCTAAGGACCAATCCCAAGACCAGGGTCAGATTTTTGTGCCTGTTTGGAATAGTTTTATGAAATATTCTGTTTCACTAATTTCTGAAGCATTTTATGTGCAGGTTGAAGCAATTGCGTGGTGGATAGATTCTGGTGCCACAAATCATGTTTGAAAAGATCGTTGCTGGTTTAAGACATACGAACCGGTGGAAGACGGATCTGTACTTTACATGGGAGATGATCATTACGCTCCTGTTCATGGAAAAGGAAGCGTGGCTTTAGATTTTAGTTCCGGAAAAATTATTACTTTGTTTAATGTGTTGTATGTACCTAAACTTCGTAAGAATTTAGTTTCTGGTCCCGTGTTGAATAAGTGTGGATACAAACAGGTGTATGAATCCGATAAGTATATCTTATCGAAGTCTGGTGTGTTTGTAGGATTTGGTTATTATAACAATGGCATGTTTATATTGAATTTGAATAAAGTTCCTGATAATTCTAGTTCTGTTTATATGCCTTCTTCTACTATTGTTAATACCTCATTATGGCATGCTCATTTAGGACATGTGCATTATAAAAGAATGCTTGAAATGTCTAAAGATGATTTAATTCCTGATGTTGATGAAAATATGGAAAAATGTACTACTTGTATGTTGACAAAAATCACTAGACAACCATTTAAAAGTATAACAAGGAAATCTATCATACTAGAATTGATACATAGTGATTTATGTGATTTTCATGCAACACCGTCTTTAGGTAATAAGAAGTATGTTATAACTTTTATAGATGATGCCTCTAGGTTTTGCTATGTTTACTTGCTACATGCAAAAGATGAAGCCCTTGATAAATTTAAAATTTATACAACATAAGTTGAATTGCAACAAAATGAATTAACTAAAACCTTACGCACAGATAGAGGTGGTGAATATTGTTGATCCCAGTTATGAACTTGATCGAATTCCTTAGCATGTAAGGGTTAGTAATTTTAGATAAATCTAAAACAACTAAGTATAGAAACTGCCTTGAAGTTTATCAAACACAATGCGGAATCTTGTATTTGATCTTAAGAAGAATTTTGTATTGTATAGAACAGTAAACAATAACACAAGTATATCAAACTAAACACTTCAATATTATTGATATAATACGAATACTAAAAAGTATTAGGGTTTACAACCTTGAAGTTCTATAAAAATTCATGTGTGTATATCTCTATGCCCTAGGACCTTCTTTTATAGACTAAGGAGTCCTAGTCGGCTTACAATTACTTTCTATACAAGATAAATATCTTTTCTATATTTATCTATTACAAAACTTTCATTACAAGATATTCTATAAACATAAACCGACTCTAATACTCCAGCAACACTAATAATGAATCAGCAGCACTAACTCTTTATTCTGGCAGCATTAAATCTCTTGTAATACCTGAGCAGTTATAATTACAAGAGCAGCAGTATCCCTAAAACCCAACAATCCTCCCCTGAACTTGATATTTTCTCCTAAAATCATCAAGTTTCAATCATAGCTTGAACCTTCACCAGGAGGATGCTTCAAAACACTTATTCCCTCATTTTCTTGTAAGTAGCCCCATAAAGTTGTTTCTCCATTTTCTTGAGAAGCTGATATACCATTTCACTCCATATTCAACTTGAAGCTTGATAGAACCATTGAGCATCATGTCAAGTGTATACTTTACTAAAGGATAGTCTTTTTCCACTAACATGTAGAGTTGAAGTCCTCTCACCATCACAGTATGAACTCCACATGATTGAAAAAGCTTCCAAAGCAGAACTTTATTTGAGTATTGATCATGCCAAACTCTATCTTCATGATAAGTTTCAAACATAATCTTCAAGTCTCCCCAGAGAACTCTATGCAAAATGTTTTCTGGTCTAGAATATCTATACTTGTCTTTGACTAATGCCCATAAGGTCTCCAAATCTTCTCTGTCAAAATTTCTGAGCATTTAGGAAGAAGTTACAAACCCTTGAGACTATCCACCAACTCTGATTATCTCCCACCAAGCAGTCTGTCCACGATAACCAGTTTTCCAATCAATGATAGGGACTTTAGTCTTCAAAGGAACAACATCAATAAATTCATCATCATGTTCTGCAATTTCAACCAATTGTTGTAGATCAACTGTTTCTTTTGCATCACTTTCTTGAAGTTGTTCTGTTTGCTCTTGTGTTTGCTTAGCTTGCTCATGTGTTTTCTGCTTCTTGCTGCCTTCAACTCCTAATTCTTCTCCAGCTCTCTTAGAACCCCCTACCACTTCATCTTCATTCATGGCAATAAAAGTATTAACCCATCTGAAAACAACATCAAACTCCTTTTTAATGCTGTTATAGCTCATCCCTTTAAATTGAGCTTGTTTCCATCCATCCATATTTTTCAGATAGGTTATCATGATTTGTTTTTGTTGTGCCGTGGTAGGTGGTTTATTCTTCTTTGCTTCAGATCTTTTCTTTGCCAAGAACTTCTTATGTTCTACTAAAAACTTCATGAACAATTTAGACTTCTCCTCTAAAGAGAGCTCCTCTTGCTCTTCTTGCCACATCCTTTGAGCTACCATGTGATCAGTTTCACATTTAGCTTGGATGTCATCTCATGAGTTGATCTCTGCAAGAGAAGCTTGTTCTTCTTCTTGAACTTTTTGGAGTCTTAGTCTTTCTTCTTCTTCTTCTTCTTCTTCTTTTTCTTGCTGAAGCTTTCTAGCAAACTTTGCATCTTGTAACTCTTGCTTCTTTCTTGATAAAGGTTTCACCACAGGCTCTTCTATCATAATAGCTTTACCTTTGCCCTGTGGTGGTGGTTGTGATTGTGTTGTTTATGTTGTTGTTGCAGATGGTTCTTTGATAGTCACACCTTTAGCTTTAGGTCTTGAACTTTCTTTGATTTGTGGAGGAATCTTCTTGAGATCAGTAAGAACCTTTGCTAAGATGGCTTCATCATTAAGTTCAGTTGTTTTAGCAACAACATCATTACCTTCTGAAGCAACAACATTAACTTCTGAAGCAGCAGCATTAACTTCTGACCCAGCAGCTGAAACTTTTTCACTAGCAGCATTAACTTGCTCACTAGCAGTACTAACCTTATCAGCAACAGCTTTAAGATCGGAAACATTAACAACAAACACATCACTTTCAACCTGCTCATCCATCTGAGTCTCCTCCCCTGAACCCATGCTATCACTCCTACCCTGTTAGGAGGCATCCTCCCCCAAACTAGCATCTTCAGAAGAAGCAACCCTTTGAGCAGTACCCACCTTTTGTATTCTTTTAAGCTTGTGGGTTCTAGACCTCTGTACCCTTTATAGAAACCTAACTCTTCTCTTCAATATTTTAATTTCATCACCTTGAGAAGTAGCTGTTTGTTGAAGGTCAAGAACCTATTTTGACAATTTGGTACAAGTAGCCATCAATTCATTTATTTGTTCCATACTACCCTCAGCACTTTGGAGTGTGTTACCTCTCCCGAGTGGTGCATCATTGGGTGAGTTAGGCATAGCCTCAGACCTAGCCTGAGCATCTACACCCCCCATGTTTTCCGTTTGGCTGGGACCTTCACCAGAATCAGTTCCATTGGAACTTGATTCATTAGAAGTTACCTTAGATTGGGTCTTACTTATGTTACCACTGTCCTGCTCTGCATCTAAGCTAGTAGCAGTAGTGGCAACCCTTTCTAAACTGTAACCTCTCTCCTTATGCACAGCCTCATCTGCATCCATACTAGCACTAGCCTGAGGTAGCTGAGTGCCATTTTTGGTGAACCTACGGGTATAGATCTTTTGAGTTGTTGATGTGGATGGTAAAATTGTGGGTGTGTGATGGGTATCAGCTGGGATTGCTAAACCTTCACCCTGAATTTGACCTAGTTCCAACATTGTTTGAAACAATGGTGTAACCATGCCTGAAAAGTCCTTTCCCTCTCTCTTCATGTTAGCAGTACTAAGTATAACCATAATCCAACAATTGATTAGAGCACTTGTCCACAGCAACTTGAAGCAGCCACATACTCAGCTTTTGTTGTGGAATTTGCAACCACAGTTTGTTTCTTGCACTGCCATGAAATTAACCTGCATCCTAGAAATTGACAACTTCCTGTTGTTGATTTTCTATCCAAACTAGCTCCAACATAATCACTATCAGTGTATGCAACCAGATCAAAAGGGGAATCTTTTGGATACCAAATGCCTAATTTAGGTTGACCTTTCAAGTATCTAAAAATTCTCTTCACAGCATTAAGATGTGAAACTTTTAGTGTAACTTGATATCTTGCATAGGCACACATTACAAACATAATGTCAGGTCTCGAAGCTGTATGATACATCAATGAACCAATCATTGATCTGCATAAATGGACATCAACTTCTTAACCATCTTCATCTTTGAGCAGAGGCTTGGAAGTTTCTATTGTTGTCTTTGCAGGCTTCACATCAGTAAACCCAAAATTCTTCAAAATGTCAGCTACATACTTATCTTGACTGATAAATATGCCATCCTTCTTCTGCTTGACATGTAATCCTAAGAAGAATGTAAGTTCACCTATAGAACTCTCTAAAATCTTTCATGCATAAGCTTCTCAAATTCAACACATAATACCTTGTTTGTTGATCCAAAGATAATATCACCAACATAAACTTGAACTAGCAAGATATCATCTTTTTGCCTTCTGATAAACAAAGTCTTGTCAATCTTCCCTCTACTAAAACCATTGTCCAACAGATATTTTGACAATGTGTCATACCAAGCTCTAGGAGCTTGATGTAAACAATAAAGCGCTTTCTCCACCTTGTAAACCTTGTCAGAAAAATTTGGATCTTCAAAACCAGGTGGTTGAGAGACATAAACTTCTTCATCAATTGTCCCATATAGAAAAGCACTCTTCACATCCATTTGATACACTACAAAGTCTTTGTATGAAGCATAAGCCAAGAATAACCTTATAGATTCAATTCTTGCAACTGGAGCAAATACTTCATCATAATCAATACCTTCTTCTTGAGTGTATCCTTGAGCTACTAACCTTGCCTTGTTTCTAATCACAATACCTCTTTCATCCTTTTTGCATCTGAAAAGCCACTTAGTACCAATTGCCCTCTTCCCATTAGGCAAATCTACCAGAGTCCAAACTTCTTGAAGCTTGAATTGTAGAAGCTCTTCTTGCATAGCCTCCACCCAGCTTGGATCCTGTAATGCTTTATTTGCATTCTTGGGTGATATTTTTGATAGAAAACAAGCAAACAAACAGTTTTGAAGGTCTTTATGACTGTTTCTTTGATGAAGGGATATAGCAAAGAAACCTTGTTCCTTCAAACCTTTTGTCATGTTTCTTGTTTGAACAGCAGATTGTGGCTCTCCAATGATTTGTTCTTTAGGATGATCCGTGTGAATTCTTGTAGTTGGAATAGGACTGACATGAACTACATCTTCCATATTTGTTATGTCAGCCTCTGCACCAAGTACATCATCATCAGTATCAGAATATATTTCTTCCAATGGAGGCATGTTTGGATCATGTGGATATTCATCCTC
Source organism: Artemisia tridentata subsp. tridentata (assembly GCA_021014915.2). NCBI lineage: Eukaryota > Viridiplantae > Streptophyta > Magnoliopsida > Asterales > Asteraceae > Artemisia > Artemisia tridentata. The sequence continues at coordinate 38,072,840 of CP139504.1, forward strand.
ATCAAAAGCAAAGCCTTCCTTGTCAGCAACATTAACACTTGGCTTAGCAGTATTAACAGAGTTAGTACTGCTAGTGTTATTCTCTTCATTGGCAATATTATCTGATACATCATCCTTTACATGTTCTTAGTCTGCTTTCCTTCATTAACCACTAAATCAGCATCAGAAGATTTTACACCATCTTCTTTAACATCTTTCAGATCTTCATCAAGATTATCTTCTTGTGAACTCTTTGACTCTTGGGTTGAGAAAGGTGGATCTGCAGTCCATATGGGTAGCAAAATGTACTTCTTTGCAGATTCAATCTCCTTCCTAGCTTGTGTACCTGCATCAGTATTAGCTTTTGTACCTGCATACTCATTAGATTGTGTACCTGCAACAACTGGCTCATAATTCATTGTCTTGGTTAGTGAATCAATATCAAACAGCTAGTTTGGTCCACTCCCTGCAACATTAGGTGTACTCTCATTAAACCTAACATGCAAGTTCTCTTCCACTTTTCTGGTCCTACTATTGAACACTCTAAAAGCTTTGTTATTCATTGAGTATCCAACAAAGAAACCTTCATTAGCCATGTCATCAAACTTGCCTAAGTGATATATGGTATTCAAGATAGTAACAGGACACCCAAATGGTCTTAACAAATCTAGCAATGGTTTTCTACCATGTAAAAGTTCATAAGGGTTCTTGTTGTGAGGCTTAACTACTTTACTTCTATTCTGCACATAGCAAGCAGTATTGACTGCTTCAGCCCAAAAAGTAGTAGGTAATTTAGAATCAGCTAACATTGTTCTAGTAGCCTCAATAATTTTCATATTCCTCCTCTCAGCAACACCATTTTGTTGAGGAGTTCTAGCTACACTATACTGTCTCTCAATACCTTTCAACTTACAAAACTGGTTCATATCCCTATTCTTGAACTCAGTTTCATTGTCACATCTTATCACTTTAACCTTATGATTAACTAGGTTTTCTATCCTGGTTATGAAAGCCTTAAGAATGCCACTGGTTTCTTCCTTAGATGCTAAAAAGAAAACCCAAGTAAACCTACTATAATCATTTGTGACAACTAGGCAATACAACTTTTTCATCAAATTTTTCACAAATGTTGGTCCAAATAAATCCATATGCAACATAATGTAAAGGCTGACTTATAGAGTTCATTGCTTTGGTCTTACAAGAAGCTCTGTGTTGTTTTCCTCTCTGACAAGCAACACAGATTTCAGTATTTTCAAAATTTTTTGAAGGTAATCCTCTTGCAAGGTTTCCCTTAACCAATTTATTTATTGTTTTGAAATTTAAATGTCCAAGCCTTCTATGCCAAAGCTTAGATTCATCAGATGTGGCCTTTGCAAAGAGACAAGTCAAACCTCTTTTGGGAACCATGTTCTTTAGATTAACACTGTATATGTTGTCTTTTCTAGGAACCTTAAGCAAAACATGACTTTCATCAGTCAACTTAAAGTCAGAAGACAAGACAAAACATTCAGTGTCAGTAAAAAGAACACTGTTCTTTTTGTCACACATTTGTGCAAAAACATTCAGTGTCAGACAAGACAAAACATTCAGTGTCAGTAAAAAGAACACTGATTTCAGTAAACCCTTCACTTTCTCTGGGTTTGTACAAAAATGCAATCATGTTATGTTGGTCTGCAAAAGACAGAGTCGACATTGTAAATTTTGAAAAATTTTGGTAGGGTTTTGCTGGGATTTGCAATTAATGGATAAAAAGGAATTAAGGTTTATGTTTGAGAGAGTTTTGATCGGATAACAACACTTGTGTGAATGATTGAAAGATATTAACCCTTAATCATTCATATTTCAAAAATAGTTCCCTGCACTCTCAAACATAGCAGCAGAAACCTAGCAGCACTAAGTTAGGCTTAGCAGCACTAACTTATGCCTAGCAGCATGAACTCAATTTCCACTCCTAACAGCTTATTAATCAGCACTCCAGCACTTTTCTCAGCTTATCCTGCAAAAGATTAGTCCCAAAAACACAAAACCACAAACATAACACAATTTACAATAATCACATCATCAATTATACTTAGCAGTACTAAGTATAACTGGCAGCATTAACACAGCAGTTTAAAGTAAACTAGCAACACTAAGTATAGCAGGACTAAGTATAACTGACAAAGAGATAAGAATTTTCAAAGATTTATCATTCCAATACTGACAACCAAAAATTGAAATCTACCCACATCAAAAGCTTTTGTGAGCAAATCTGCAACATTATTATCAGTATGAATTTTAACAATTTGAATTAACTTCTTTTCATAACAATCTCTTATAAAATAATGTCTTATCTCAATATGTTTTGTTTTTGAGTGATAAACATGATTTCTTATAATGCACATAGTACTGCTATTATCAATATATATTTTTGTATGCATAAAATTGTACCCATAATCCAGCAATTGATTCTGAATCTAGAGCACTTGTCCACTGCAACTTGAAGCAGCCACATACTCAACTTCTGTTGTTGAATTTGCAACCACAGTTTGTTTCTTGCACTGCCATGAAATCAATCTGCATCGTAGAAATTGACGACCTCCTATTGTTGATTTTCTATCCAAGCTATCTCCAGCATAATCACTGTCAGTGTATGCAACCAGATCAAAAGGCGAATCTTTTGGATAACAAAGGCCTAATTTAGGTTGACCTTTCAAGTATCTAAAAATTCTCTTTACAGCATTAAGATGTGAAACTTTTGGTGTAACTTGATATCTGGCACAGGCACACACTGCAAATATAATGTCAGGTCTTGAAGCTGTAAGATACATCAATGAGCCAATCATTGATCGGTATAAATGAACATCAACTTCTTCACCATCTTCATCTTTGAGCAGGGGCTTGGAAGTTTCCATTGTTGTCTTTGCAGGCTTCACATCAGTAAAGCCAAACTTCTTCAAAATTTCAGCTACATATTTATCTTGACTGATAAATATGCCATCCTCTTTCTGCTTGACTTGTAATTCTAAGAAGAATGTGAGTTAACCCATAGAACTCATCTGAAATCTTTCATGCATAAGCTTCTCAAATTCAACAAATAACACCTTGTTTGTTGATCCAAAGATAATATCATCAACATAAACTTGAACTAGCAAGATATCATCTTTGTGTCTCCTGATAAACAAAGTCTTGTCAATCTTCTCTCTACTAAAACCATTGTTCAACAGATATTTTGACAATGTGTCATACCAAGCTCTAGGAGCTTGATGTAAACCATAAAGTGCTTTCTCCACCTTGTAAACCTTTTCAGGAAAATTAGGATCTTCAAAACCAGGTGGTTGAGAGACATAAACTTCTTAATCAATTGTCCCATATAGAAAATCACTATTCACATTCATTTGATACACTACAAAGTCTTTGTATAAAGCATAAACCAAGAATAACCTTATAGCTTCAATTCTTGCAACTGGAGCAAATACTTCATCATAATCAATACCTTCTTCTTGAATATATCCCTGAGCTACTAACCTTGCCTTGTTTCTAATCACAGTACCTCTTTCATCCTTTTGCATATGAAAACCCACTTAGTACCAATTGCCCTCTTCCCATTAGGCAAATCTACCAGAATCCAAACTTCTTGAAGGTTGAATTGTAGAAGCTCTTCTTGCATAGTCTTCACCCAGATTGGATCCTGTAATGCTTTATGTGCATTCTTGGGTTCTATTTGTGATAGAAAACAAGCAAACAAACAATTTTGAAGATCTTTGTGACTGTTTCTTTGATGAAGGGATCTAGCAAAGAAACCTTGTTCCTTCAAATCCTTTATCATTCTTCTTGTTTTAACAACAGATTGTGGCTCTCCAGTGATTTGTTCTTTAGGATGATCCTTGTGAACTCTTGTAGTTGGAATAGGACTGACAGGAACTACATCTTCCATATTGGTTAAGTCAGCCTCTGCACCAAGTACATCATCATCAGTATCAGGATATATTTCTTCCAATGGAGGCATGTTAGGATCATGTGGATATTCATCCTCATCAAAAGTAAAGCCTTCCTTGTCAGCAACATTAACACTTGGCTTAGCAGTATTAACAGAGTTAGTACTGCTAGTGTTATTTTCTTCATTGGCAATATTATCTGATACATTACCCTTTACTTGTTTATCAGTCTGATTTTCTTCATTAACCACTTTACCATCATCAGAAGATTTTACACCATCTTCTTTAGCATCTTTTGGATCTTCATCAAGATCATCTTCTTGTAAACTCTTTGACTCTTGGGTTGAGAAAGGTGGATCTACAGTCCATACGGGTAGCAAAATGTACTTCTTTGCAGGTTCAGTCTCCTTCCTTGCTTGTGCACCTGCATCAGTATTAGCTTTTGTACCTCCATACTCATTAGATTGTGCACCTGTAACAACTGGCTCGTAATTCATAGTCTTGGTTAGTGAATCAATATCAAACTGCCAGTTTGTTCCACTCCCTACAACATTAGGTGTACTCTCACTAAACCTAACATGCAAGTTCTCTTCCACTTTTCTGGTCCTACTATTGAACACTCTAAAAGCTTTGTTATTCATTGTGAGGCTTAACTACTTTACTTCTATTCTGCACATAGCAAGCAGTATTGACTGCTTCAGCCCAAAAAGTAGTAGGTAATTTAGAATCAGCTAACATTGTTCTAGCAGCCTCAATTAGTGTCCTATTCCTTCCCTCAGCAACACCATTTTGTTGAGGAGTCCTAGCTAGACTATACTGTCTCTCAATACCTTTCAACTTACAAAACTGGTTCATATCCCTATTCATGAACTCAGTTCCATTGTCACATCTTATCACTTTAACCTTATGATTAACTAGGTTTTCTATCCTGGTTATGAAAGCCTTAAGAATGCCACTGGTTTCATCCTTAGATGCTAAAAAGAAAACCCAAGTAAACCTACTATAATCATTTGTGACAACTAGGCAATACATCTTTTTCATCAAATTTTTCACAAATGTTGGTCCAAATAAATCCATGTGCAACATATGTAAAGGCTGACTTATAGAGTTCACTGCTTTGGTCTTACAAGAAGCTCTTTTTGTTTTCGCTTCTGAAAAGCAACACAGATTTCAGTATTTTCAAAAACTTTTGAAGGTAACCCTATTACAAGGTTTCCCTTAACCAATTTATTCATTGTTTTGAAATTTAAATGTCCAAGCCTTGTATGCCAAAGCTTAGATTCATCAGATGTAGCCTTTGCAAAGAGACAAGTCAAACCTCTTTTAGGAACCATGTTCTTTAGATTAACACTGTATATGTTGTCTTTTCTAGGAACCTTAAGCAAAACATGACTTTCATCAGTCAACTTAAAATCAGGAGACAAGACAAAACATTCAGTGTCAGTAAAAAGAACATTGTTCTTTTTGTCACACATTTGTGAGACACTCTTAAGCTCTTTTACAAAGTACACATTCTCAAAATCTAATTTACCAGTTCTTATTGTACCTTTGCCTGTGATTTTCCCTCCTTTGGGATTACTCCCAAAAGCAACATATCCACCATCAATTTCTTCAAAATCTTCAAGATAGGACATGTCTCCTGTCATGTGCCTAGATCATCCACTGTCAAAAACTCCTTCATCCTCAAATTCCACCTGTGGATTGCCCTGCACATAAAGTAAGAAAATCAGTTTCTCTTGGGGACCCAAGCCATTGCTGACTTGGATCTGCCTTGTGCATCAATGTAATTGTATTTCTTTAAAACTATTAATGCACTGCTGTTTCTGGAAACATAATCTAAAACTTTATCGTTTGGTTTCCAGACCCAACAAGCTGAGGCCTTTACAACATAAAAATGATTTCCCAAAACAGTATCAGTTACTGGTTTTGGCTTAGCAGTAGAAACTACTGTTTTTGCCTTAGCATACTAATGTTTGTTTCTTTGAAAGGCTTTTTACAGTGAATGTGCTTTATTTGAAACTGTAACTTGGATTTAGCATCATTCACTGTTCTTTTGATGGGAGCATATCAACTTTTCTAGCAGTATTAGTTAATATTGTGGCTAAATATTTGCTTGGCAGTATTAATGACACATACCCAGATTTCATTACATTGCTTTGGAACATATTTTTTTTGCATTTGGTGAGTATTTTAGAAAAACTTGATGATTCACCTCCTAGATAGTTCCAAACAGTTTTTGATAGTAAAAACAATATCCGTAAATGTTCGAAACTACCACAATATTGACAAGCCTTTTAAACATCTCAAAGTCACTTCCTAATTTTGAGATATCATGTTATTCAATTCCTCGGGTTACCTCTAAGCTGTTAGTAACTCCCTAGGTGCTCATGTATTCAACAATTTCCAAGATACCTTATCACCAAACTAGGTTTGACAAACTTAATCTGTTCAACCTAGCTTAATTGTGTTCCTTTCACCTTAGGTGTAGACTCCACCTGTTCCACATCATCATCAGACACCCAATCTTCAATGATAGGTGATCAGTATAGTCTTTTCAACCTTAGTTTCTCCTCATTAGACTTACTATTCTCACCTAAGACTTATCATTAGACTCAACTAAACAAGACAATTCAGGTATTGAGGTAATACTTTCTGTTATTGAAGGGGGAACTCATTATACCTATACCACTACTCTTCTCTAAGTTGACACTCATTGTCTTATTACACTTTCAGATGCAATTCAACTATTTACTTTAACTTGATTTAATTCTTTTTCCTGATAAGCTGCATCTTTTTCTTTTAGCCTGTGCTAACCTTTTAGTAAGTTCATTATGACATTCTCTTTAACTAAAGCTTACTTTCTAGAACATTAACTTTCTCTACATACTCTGACTCATTCTGTTTAAAGAATTCAAGTCTTTGCTCAACAGATTTTAAGCCTACTTTTATAAATTATCTAACCCTCTACTACCTTATATCTTCTATTAGTTTTTTCATCTCCTTACTTAATTCCTCAATGTATCTAAACCAAGATTTATAAGAACAACCAGAATCATTAGATACCTCAGAATCAGAACTTGATGAAGAAGAGTAAGCAATAAGTGCAAAGTTTGGTCCCTATGCTGCTTGATCACTCCAATCATATCCACCTAAACCATCACATACACCAAAGCTGTAGAATTCTTAGGTTCCTCAGACACAGCTTTCCTTGAGCTCTCTCCATTCTTGTAGTCTTGGCTCCTTGGTGCCCTGCATTCTCTTGCAAAGTTTCCCTTCCTGTGATAGTTATAGCATTCAACCTTGGACTTATCAAACCCCATGCTGTCCTGTCCATTGACTTTGAGTTGCCTTCCTGTACTCTTCAAGAATCTCCTTGCCCTCATTGTCAACATAGTCATCTGCCACTTTAAGTCCATCTCTTTAAGATCATCTGGATGAATCTGTTCCAAGTCCTCATGTACAATCTGAGAACTATTAGATTGACCAGCCAAGAAAGCATAGATAACAGCATCACTCAAGTTATCAAAGTTTGTAGACCTAGCAACATTAACTTGTGTGCCAGCAGTACTAACTCCATGAACAGTATTAACTGCTTCATTCGTACTGCCAGAACTGTTATTGGAGGAGGACACAAAAGCTAAGTTTTGTGTACTTGAGGATGAGCTAGATGACCCTTTGACTTCAGGTTCATACACTTTAAGATTATTATACAGGTCATCTAAACTCATTGTATCAAGATCAGCCTTGTTTCTCCACACCACGATATGTGTGTTCCACTCTGGTGACAAGCTTCTCAGAAACTTCTAATTTATATCTGCTTGAGGAATTGTTACTTCCACAAGTGCTAGTTGACTAATAAGTTTCTGAAGTCTGTCAAAGGTCTGATCAAGATTCTCAGAACTTGGAGCAGCAAAATTCTCATATTGTTGCTTCAAAAGGTTCTTCCTGGTCTTCTTGGTAGCAGGATTCCCTCCAAAACTTTTCTCAATTGCTTCTAACAACAATTTAGCATCCTTGATGTGATTAAAATTTAACTGATGGTCATTAGGAATGCCCATCATGAGAGTGCTTCTTGCCTTAACTTCCAGTCTTCTTTGTGCCTTATCTTCAGTAGTTTTAATAGGCAAGATAGTGACAACACCAGCATCAGAAGTTTCTGTTTTAGGTATAGTAATTCCAGTCTCTATTACCTCCCACATAGAATAATCAACCATCTGAATATACTGCTCTATTCTCATTCTCCATAGCTCATACTCTCCAGACTTAAGCATTGGCACCTTTGATGCAGTAATCATATGTGTAGATTCTAACTCCATGTCTTTAGTAAGATCAGAACAGCCTTGAGTCTAATTAGGTTCTTCTTGATCACAACTTCTAGATCACAAGCTATGATACCACTTGTTGATCCCTATGAACTTGATCGAATTCCTTAGCTTGTAAGGGTTAGTAATTTTAGATAAATCAAAAACAACTAAGTATAGAAACTGCCTTGAAGTTTATCAAACAAAATGCGGAATCTTGTATTTGATCTTAAGAAGAACTTTGTATTGTATAAAATAGTAAACAAGAACACAAATATATCAAACTAAACACTTCAATATTATTGATATAATACGAATACTCAAAAGTATTAGTGTTTACAACCTTGAAATTCTATAAAAAATCGTGTGTGTATATCTCTATGCCCTAGGACCTCCTTTTATAGACTAAGGAGTCCTAGTCGGCTTACAATTACTTTCTATACAAGATAAATATCTTTTCTATATTTATCTATTACAAAACTTTCATTACAAGATATTCTATAAACATAAACTGACTCTAATACTCCAGCAACACTAATAATGAATCAGCAGCACTAACTCTTTGTTCTGGCAGCATTAAATCTCTAGCAGCATTAACTTAGTACTAGCAGTACTAAGTTTTCTTCTAGCAGCATTAACTTCTTAGAGTATTTTTCTTTGAAGTCTGTCAGCAGTCTTAATGTACTCTAGCAGTCTTAACTTCCATAAGCAGCATTAACCTTTATAACTAGCAGCAGTAATGACTTGCATTATTTTTCTTGTAATACATGAGCAACAAATATTATGATCCTGTATTTTTCCAGTCTGTAGGAATCATTCATGTAACTACTGCTCCTTACACTCCACAGCAAAATGGTGTGGCTGAAAGGAAAAATAAAGCTCTTAAGGAAATGGTTAATTCCATGTTATCTTACTCGGGTTTGAGTGAGGGGTTCTGGGGAGAAGCCATGTTAACAGCTTGCTATTTATTAAATAAGGTTCCTAATAAAAGGAACAAGACTACTCCGTATGAACTTTGGTATAAGAAACGACCCAACTTGGCATTTATACGAGTTTGGGGTTGTAGGGCCGTTGTTAGGCTTCCGGACCCAAAAAGGAAAACTTTGGGTGAAAAGTGTATTGACTGCATCTTTGTTGGATATGCTGAGCATTCCAAGGCATATAGGTTTTATGTAATAGAACCTAATGATTCTGTGTCTATTAACACAATTATAGAATCAAGAGATGCAATATTTGATGAGAATCGTTTCTGTTCAATACCTAGACCAAAGGACAATATACCAAATTCGGATGAATTTCAAAAGGATGATCATTTAGATGATGCACCAAGTGAGATTCCCGAACCTCGTAAAGGTAAAATAGTTAGGAAAGCTAAATCATATGGTTCTGATTTTCAACTATATATAGTTGAAGGATCAAGAGATCAAATTGGATCTCAATACTCTTACTGTTATAGTATAGAAGAGGATCCTAGAACCTATAATGAAGCTATGCAATCTCGGGATGTTGCTTTCTGGAAAGAAGCAGTTGATGATGAGATTGGTTCTATTGTGGAAAATAATACATGGGTCTTGTCTGATTTACCTCCAGGTTGCAAACCTTTAGGATGCAAATGGATCTTCAAAAGGAAGATGAAAGTCGATGGAACAATTGACAAGTTTAAAGCTCGATTGGTAATCCAAGGCTTTAGACAAAAGGAAGGGATCGATTACTTCGATACCTATGCACCAGTTGCTCGTATCACTAAAATTATATTATTGTTAGCTTTAGCAGCTATTCATAATCTAGTGATCCATCAAATGGATGTCAAAACAGCATTTTTAAATGGTGATTTGGAAGAAGAAGTATATATGAAGCAACCGGAAGGATTTTTTATGCCGGGTAATGAGCATAAAGTGTGTAAGCTGGTTAAGTCATTGTATGGGCTAAAACAAGCACCTAAGCAGTGGCATCAAAAGGTTGTGTTGTCTAGTGGTTTTCTGCTAAACCAATCTGACAAGTGTGTATATAGCAAATTTGATGACTCCGGTAAAGGTGTTATAATTTGTCTATATGTTGATGACATGTTGATTTTTGGCACTAATCAAAATCAAATTGATAAAACTAAGAAATTTTTGTCATCAAGGTTTTCTATGAAAGATATGGGAGAAGCAGACGTTATTCTTGGTATTAAGATTAAACTTGAAAATAAGGGGATTGTAAATACACAATCTCATTATATTGAGAAAATTCTTAAGAAATTCAATCGTGAAGATTGTTCTCTAGTGAGTACTCCCATGGATCCAATAGAAAAGCTTAAACTAGATGCAGGTAGACCTGTGGATCAGCTCAAATACTCAAGAGCTATTGGCTGCTTGATGTATGCTATGACTAGCACTAGACCTGATATTGCATATGCAGTTGGTAGACTAAGCAGGTTTACTAGTAATCCTGGTAGACAACATTGGCATGCAATAACTAGAGTATTCAAGTACTTAAAGGGTACTATGAATTATGGTTTATCATATGTTGGATATCCTTCCATATTGGAAGCTTATTCAGATGCTAGTTGGATAAATCATGTTGAAGATTCATCTTCTACTAGTGGATCGGTGTTCCTGCTTGGGGGAGGTGCCATTTCATGGGCTTCCAAGAAGCAAACATGCATCACTAGTTCTACCATGGAATCTGAGTTTGTAGCATTGGCTGCTGCTGGTAAAGAAGCAGATTGGCTAAGAAACTTGATACATGAGATTCCAATATGGCCGAAACTGATAGCACCGATTTCTATCCATTGTGATAGTGCTGCCACATTGGCTAAAGCATATAATCAAATCTATAATGGCAAGTCTAGACACTTGGGTGTTAGACACAGTATGATTAGGGAGTTAATCATGAATAGTGTGATTTCTATTGAGTTTGTTCGGTCACAACAGAATTTAGCAGACCACTTGACGAAGGGTTTGGCTAGGGACTTAGTAATTAAGTCCGTGATAGGGATGGGACTAAAGTCCATATAAATCTACTACCTATGAGATACCCAATTCCCTTCTAATACAACATTAGAAGCTGAATTCAATGTGGAAAGCTCATAGTTAGAGATTAGAACACGTGTATTTATCTTCCCGAGGTATGTGTTCAGACCTGCAAGTGATGGTTAGGTTGAAGCTTACCTTCTTAATGACTCTTTTGAAAAATTTCAAATGCAGGTGCAAGATTAAAAGAATCACCTATGTGAACATGAAGTTTTGCCGCTTCAAGAAGCTTGGACTTGGCTTCCTGTATGTTCATCAATGGATTGGGACACATGGCTTGTAATTGTGTCAAGTAACGAATATTAGAGTGTTGTAGAAACTTATGTGTACAGTATCTTCAGGTATTCAAATGGATTGACGGGTTCAATCGTTACGACACCCCGATTTTTGAATATTTGGAATGTGTATTATACTAAGATGAAAATTCAATCGCAAGACATTTTCATTTATGCATTTGTTTATTTCGTTATGTTTGTTATAACTTAATTACATGTATATTTATATGTGTTTTAGTAAATCAAGGATTACACTAAAATGGGGGGGATTTGTTGCTGATTTTAGTGTCATCGACGGCCATTTAGGTAATGACGATTTACTAAAGGCTAATGAGATTTCATAATCGGTTTGGATACGAGTTAGGGAAGTGTGGAGTACACACTCGTTGAGCTAATATGTTTTCGACCATGACAAAAATGCAGGGGTCAAGGGGGCAGAGCCCCTTGCTGGGGTCCTGCTGTGACTGTTGAAAAAACAATTATGAAAGTTATCCGTTTTTCCCCTCTTATTTTTTCAACCATTGTGACTGTTGAAAAAACAGTTATGAAAGTTGGTTTGAACCAACTTCAACTGCATAACTGTCATCTAGAATCTGTTTTGATAAACAGATTAATTAGCCTCATTTAGACATACGAAAAACACACATACAATTCCTCTCTTGTTCCTGCTTTGTGATCTGGTGCCTAGACACAAAGTGTTTCTCTTCTAGAATTATCCCGATAGAGGTTTCATGCAACCCAGACATATATAGGGTCGAAATACTTTATACGAAAAGTGAACTCAACACGATTCTAGTAAGATATCCAGGATCATCACATACCCAACACTATTTTCTAACAAATTCTTGCTCCGCCCCTGATTATAATGCATCTACACGTTATTTATGTACTAGTTATTTATTAAAATTGACATATATAGTTATTAGATCCTATAAACTAACATTGTTTTCTGATGTATAGTATCACAATAGCTGAAAACATAAACCACAAATAACTTAACAATGATTCATGCAAAAATATAGAATCTTTTCAGGGGTAATTATCAAAATGGTATGTTAATTTCAAGTGTTTCAAAAAAAGGTACAAAAATAAGTGACTTTCCCAAAAGAGTCATGTGCGATCGTGCGATCGTGCGAACCCACAAAAAACGTGACACGTGTCCAGACAAATTGGTACCAGCCAATGATTGGCTCCAGCAAATACCCCACGTGAAGAGTTGACTATTTTAAAAAGATTGTGCGAACGAAGTTGTGCGATCGTGCGAACGAAATCTTCCAAAATCTTACTGTGTACTCTAAGATTTCTTGGAAAAGAACAAACACATTTTAATAATAATTATTTTAATTTTAATTTTATTACTATTAACATAACTAATGTATAATCAAAATCCTGATTATATCATCTCACACACACAAATTCACACACATTATCAACAACCTGATTATATCAATTTTGTTCATACGAAATGGTTAGTTTTTTCTTTAATTTTGTTCATACGAATGGTTAATTATATCAATTTTGTTCATACGAAATGTACTTCGCACATCTCGTAGTAGTATATTTGCTTTTTTTCTTTAATTTTGTTCATACGAATGGTTGCAACAATGATCCATGACATAAATGGTTAATTTTAGGGCTCGTAGTAGTATATTTGCTTTTTTGATTAGGGCCCTTTTGATTATTTTGCTTCTTTGAAAATACATAGGGGCTTATTAAGCTTTTAAGTTTGGTCTTTTTGGGCTTATTAGTTTATGTACTTAAATGGTCAGCTGTGGTATGTAGTTGTAATGTGTTTGGATTAGCTTATGAGACTTAAAGCGTCTTTTTGGGCTTATGAATACTTAAAGCGTCTTTTTGGGTATGAAGTTTAGGTTATGGACTTAAATGTGTTTTTTTGCATAAGTCTCATAAACCCAAAAAGACGCTTTCAGAACGAATACCCGAGCAACGCACGTGTATTGCCCTTGTTGAATACTTAAAGTGTCTCTTACAGTGGTGACAATGCTTAGCAGTCAAAATTGCCTTTGGATCACGGAATTCATATAGTTGATCTCTCACAGTTGCAGCAGGACAGAGTTCCATTTGGATTAGCTTATGAGACTTAAAGCGTCTTTTTGGGTTTATGAGATTATCAAGTATGTAGAGTGGTATAATGTCATCCAAACCCCTTGTTGAATACTTAAAGTGTCTCTTACAGTGGTGACAATGCTTAGCAGTCAAAATTGCCTTTGGATCACTGAATTCATATAGTTGATCTCTCACAGTTGCAGCAAACATCTATGTTCATCGAAAAATGAAAAATCTATGTTACTTCTATTATGGTGACAATGCTTAGCATTAAACCTCACCATGTTTCATGGTTGGCTTTTTCATTAATATTCAGAATATATATTTAGTAGTATTGTAGTATGTGTGATAATTTTAGGGTGTATCGATTAGTACACTTCGATGTTTTCAGGAAGCCCACAAGTAGCCATGTAGTTTCATAGTTCATTGTTACATGTTGTTTGTATTTGTAGTATTTCTTGTTATAACAGTTTGTTTATTAATATAGGAATATGATGCCAAGGTTCACATTCGAAGCAAATTGCATTACTTTGAATTGATTAAAGGCAGGTTATCTGAAAACCGTCGTACGCTATTTCGGTCAACATGCTTTGGTCCATGGTTGGATTTAAATTACTTTGTGAACGAGGAGAGTCTTATCCATTATATGCTTCAAAAACAATTTCCATCTGATGATGACCACTATGATTTGGCACTACTTTATTTTGTTAATGGACATCAACTTCATTTTGGACGCCGGGAATTTCACTTGATAACAGCTTTTAAATTTGGATTGCCTAGTTTTCGGAAGTTTAGAAGTGGTGATATAATATTTCGGGACCGTGTTTTTCCTAACAAGGTAGGGGAGAATTTGAAAGCCATTGATCTTCTAGGTTTGATTGAGGATGAAGAGCTTTTTGGAAAACTATCTGATGAAGACGCCGTCCGAGTTTGCCTTCTCTTATCACTTATTGTCATATTTATGGGGCATGGCCTGTTAACCGTGGTTGGTGATGTATTTCTCAGATTGGTTGAGAACTTGGAAGCCTGGAATGACTTTCCTTGGGGGGAATACATTTGAAGACAGTTGTACGAAGCCCTTCGAAATAGGTGCACAAGAAAGAATGTGGAGTATACTTTGTATGGATTTGTTTTCTGTTTCATGGTTAGAATGATTACACGAATTGTTTCAATGAATTTTTTTGTTACCTGATATTCTTTTGATAAAAGTTGTTTTTTTCAGATATGGATTTTAGAGTCTTCTACTCAGAGCCGTCTTTGGTGGAGCAAGGACGTTGATGTTATCCCTAGAGCACTTTCATGGTCCAGGAAGGTTCCTTTTCAAGCATGGGAGGATTTTGGAATGCTTTTTCCTTAGGTAAGTGTTTAATTTGTAATATCAGTCAATTTCTATTTACGATACAAATGTATATTAGTTTACTTTGACTATGGTTAACGGTTATCCCACTTTTGGTTTGTATTTTTGCTAGGGTAAAGATACAAACCATGATCTATATCCTACCAGGTCTGAGGCTGATTCAGAGTGGTACACAAAAGGCATTCGGTTTTTCAACTGGTATTCACCGAGACCAGCGCCTGTTGTCCATGGAGGGCTTTTTGAGGATTACATGCGTAAACGAGCAGAACTTCGTGCCAAAGCCCATGATATGGACAATGAAGCTCAATCTCCAAAATCTGGTGATACTCTTGAGGATCGTGTTAGGACCCTGCAGGGTATATGTAATGGTTTGTTGATGTTACCCGCAGAGGTCAACAGTTTGAAAGCAAGGGTCCACAAGCTTGAAACAATTATTCAGGTTTGTTTCTACTTCAAATGTTTACCGTAAAAATTTAAGAGTTTAGCGACTTATTCATGTAATCGATCTTTTGTATTACCCAGTATATGAAGAGAAAAATGATGGGTGGACATAGGCAGGACAGAGTTGATCAGAAAGGGAACAAAGGACTGGAAAAAGTAAATCCCGTTTATTATATTTTATTTTTCTTTACATGAGTTTGAGATATTTACCTGAATTTCTTACATTGTACTTAATATATTTACAGGATGAAGTCGCTGGTGATGAAAAGGATATTGATCTTGGTGATGAGTTTTGCCCAAATTTAAATCATAATTTCCTAGAACTGTTTGAGTTTGAAGTCCAGAATGAGGATGTCGAAGCTGAAGGTGTTGGAGAGGTTTGTACAACATTAAGAATATTACATGTAAATTGTCTTTTAAAGTTAATTATATGTTGGTTTGATTTGTATTTTGTGTTATGCACACAGAATGAATGTGTTTACCAAGCTACCCAAGATCGCGTAAAAGCTCAAAAGCAACAAGGTGAGGTTCGACGTGTGGCTGCACAAAGGGAAAAGAGGGCCAGAGACTTAAAGGATCGCCAAAAAGGCGCGGAGCTTAAAAAGCAGTTTTTGAAAAACACTTACGTGAAGCTTCCTGTGCAAAATAAGAGGCAGTATGAACTGGTACCCAGGGAAGAGTTTACGGACGTAGATACGGATGTTAAAGTTCCCCCACTGGATGAACTTAAAAGAAGAAACTCTTCATTATCTCCTTATAAGCTCAACAAGTGTAAAGATCTCACACCTTGGGAAGAGGTATGACCTAAATCCTTCATTTATGTTTAACATTTTAATCATTTATATAACCGTGTAAAATCCCTTGATAACCTTAGAAACGTTGACTTTAAGTTCAGATAATCCTTCATTTATGTTTGTACATGTTACCTGTTGATTGTGTGGAAGGCAAATTGTACTTGATTGAAATTAGTGGAATGTGATGTTGGTTATAAGTTCATGTATCCTGCTAGGACTGCAAATTAACCACAGGTCATGAATTACACTTAGACATATCTTTATATTGTCTAATCTAGGACTGCAATAGTTGGAACCCTTCCCATGCCTATATGTTTTCACCTAGGATTATAATTATACATTTTCCATTGTGCTCACCATACTTTTCTGACCTATAATGTGTAGGATCTATTACGGCCGAACTTCAGGATTGATAAAGTTCATGTTAATCGTGAGTTGGAGGTTTATCTTCAAAGTTCCTATAAGTCTCGTTGCCAGTTTCCTTGGTGCAATGATATTACTGTTAATTATCTTTTTTGGGAGTATTTTGTTGGGATGGACGATACCCGTGAAGGCTGGTTCCGTGATGAGGTAATTAAAAATTGGAAATATTAGCCAGTTTTGTGTTTTTTAATGGAATTATTGATCTACGTTTTTTTAAATGTCCACAGCACATTGAGCTTTGGGTGATGTATTTGTGGCACTTTAGACCATCTTTTGCAGATTGGTCCATTGTTAGCAGTTACTTCTTGACACTTCTACTCCAAGGTTCATTGCCACTGTTTTATGCTACCGATGAAGTTTACAAATTGGCATGGTCTGATGTTGACCGGGTATTTATCTTTTTAGCAATTACTTCTTGACAATTCTACTTTAATTTTGTCATGTGGATTTTTTTATTGCAGCAATATTTTATATTCCTTGCAGGTGTTCATTCCGATAAATGAACCAAAGAAACATTGGTCTGTTGCCCAGTTTCACATACAATCTGGGAATGTTATATTTTATGACAGTCTTTATCGTGGTGAAGAGGAAGGCCGTGACTGGTATCTGCAAATGAGGAGTTGTTTGGAAGTGAATCTTCCCTTGATTCTACGGGAGACAGGTGTGTTTGCCAAGAAACGTATCGACCCGAATTCATACAAGATCAAGTTTCGTCTTGCCCAGAACGTTCCAAAGCAGGGTGGGGTATTTGGTGATTGCGGAGTCTTTGTGTGTATGTTTCTTTACAGGTTAGTAATTCTTGTCGCTATTTGCAGTGGTAATTAGATTATGATAAACATAAACATAAACCTTAATTAGAAACTAAGAAATGACACACTCCGAGAAACAAACACTAAGATAGACATGAGACATTTATCTTAGCAAGAGTTTTATTAGGATCACAGTAGCCAACATTTATCTTACCAAGGCAACATACCCTTAATTTGGTTACACAGGTTTGCTTATGGAATTCCTTTGGATGTCGATGATCCAACCCAGGCGGCACTTGCATATCGAGAGGGATTGATCCGTTATTATTTCAAGAACAGGATAAACTGTCGATGATCCAACCCAGGCGGCACTTGCTTATGGAATTCCTTTGTGACTCATTGTTCCAAATGTGTGAAACAATCAGTTATGTTAGCTTATTTCTGAGTACCTATTCGCACTAGCGTGAAACAATCAGTTATGTTAGCTTATTTATGAGTACCTATTCGCACTAGCGTGAAACTATCAGTTATGTTGGAATGTCATGAAGACTCAGTTGCATTACGAATGTTGATGTTATCAATTATGTTGTAATGTTATGAGTCATAGATTTTATGAAAACTTAGTTGGAGTACAAGGTGTGTGCCATAACATTTTATTTGGATTGCAATTAAGGATCAGCCAAGTTAACATGCTCGTAGTCTTGTGGCATTGACGGGTACCCTGATTGTCTTTGATTGCTTTGTGAGTTTTCGGTTGGGTTTCCTGATTGTCTTTCACTGCTTTGTGATCCTCCTCGTGCAGAGTTCCTGTGCTACAATTTATCAAACATAGTTATCAAGTTAATACATTTGTCAATAATCGAATACAAAATAATAAAATAATAATGTCACACATACTTACCGTTTTCTTTGGCAATGGTGCATTGCAAACCCCTCGGTTGTGACCACGTTCACCGCACCTTCCACATTTATTTTCAGTTGGTTCCTCACCTTGCGATCTAATCCGGTCTCTGTTCTTTGGTCTTCCGGCTGGGCGCTTACCCATTTTCGGTGGATTTACTTCAGGCAAGTTTGTTGGAAGCTCCCAACTTGGGATTTCTCCAACGGGAAATACCAACTCTTGGTATGTAGCTTTTAGAGTGGTTGTTCTAAACCAATCTTGCGCCAAATGATTACAACTTGTTAATCCTTGAAATCTACAAACAGCTATAGCATGACCACATGGCAAACCAGAAAGTTCCCATTTTCTACATGTGCATGTATTTTCCATGAGCTTTACAATATATCTCTTCCTACGATCATTTACCTCGTAAATCCTTCTATGTTCAATGGCATTCACTGTCCAATTAGCACTCTTAAACATTCTGCCCTGAATCTTTGCATTAGCCCAGTCACTAAGCTCACCCGTAGTTGCATCTAAACATTTGCGTAATAATTATAAACATGATATGTGTGATAATAATAAGAGCTAATAATAGTAATAATAATACTAATAATAATAATAATAATAATAATAATAATAATAATAATAATAATAATAATAATAATAATAATAATAATAATAATAATAATAATAAACATATATATATATATATATATATATATATATATATATATATATATATATATATATATATATATATATATATATATATATATATATAATCATTTAATTATATATACCTTCGTACTTTTCTCGTTTATCACAAAACCATTCCTGTAGAAGCCCTCTATAGTATTCCATTAGCATTGAAATAGGATGTCTTCGAACGTTTTTTGTTAAACTGTTTATTGACTCTGCACTGTTCGAAGTCATATAATTGTAACGTTTACCTGTGCAATGCGCCCTGGACCAATAAATAATCCCAGCGTCTATTAGTTTGTTGTAAGCTTCCGGTTTTTTTTCGTCCAAGTTGTGTGAATGCTTCGTGAAACTCGTCGGTTGTGTAACATTTGCAAGTCTTCCAATATAAAGCCTTAAGCCTTTCGCTTTGTCCAAAGTTGCAATTCAACATCAAATGCCTACAACAATAACCATGAAATGAATCCGGAAAAACCGTCTGACAAGCTTGTTGTATTCCTAGATGTCTATCAGATATTATAGCCAAATCTGGAACATCGCCGATGCATTCTTTCAAGTGGGTCAAAAACCACGTCCACGATCTCCCCGTCTCACCCTGAGATACACCGGTCGCAAGAGGAACAATCTGATTATTTCCATCCATTCCAACGGCGAGCAAATTTGTACCGAGGTATGTACCTTTAAGATGAGCCGCATCAATTATTATTAGTGGTCGCAAATGGTCCAAGAAAGCCTGAATCTAGAACATTAACAAAGTGTTAGTTTTAAATTAATAACATAAACTATATATTCAATAGAAAAGTTAATTCATAAATTATTACCGCAACACCAAATGCTATAAAAACCATCTCAAAACGGTCTTTAGAATCTGTCTCAATATGTGTTACCCATCCGGGGTTTTTCAACTTTAAATTATAACAATAATACGGTAATTGCGAAAAAGAATTTTTCGGGCAACCGGTCAACATCTCCAATGCTATATTTCTTCCTCCCCATGCCTTTTTGTACGAAATGTCGATTTTGTACGTAAGGTTGATGTCATTTACTACGTCATTTGGCTTATATATCCGACTAGGATCTCCCATCTTCGGTATCAACAAATGACCCAACAATTTAGAGGTTGCATTTCGGTGATTGGGATAGAGTTGTGTTCTGTCACAAGTGTGAATGTCATTTACTTTTCCTATTACCCATTTCATAGTATCTTCCGCCTTAGCTGAAATTATCTTCCAGTCGCAATTGGGAGAGAAACAAACTACATCATACCTATACCTATCTGTTTTTCTTGGTCTAAATTGAAAACCTTCTAAAATAGCCTTTTCACCAATTTCGAACATGCATAATTCTTTGCTATCAAATTCATCACCTGTTTTTATTAGTTTTTTGCAAATTTTCCCGGCCCCTGCCATTTGCGTTTTAATAGGTTGTGTTGGCTGTTCTGGTGGAGGAGGGAAATAGTTAAATGGGTTACTTTTCCATGCATGATCAAAATGGTCGTTTGAAAAAACAGGTTCTTTATTTTTGAAAGTTTCGTTCTGGGGTTCTTCTTCAAAAGGTTTTGTATTAAGATCGAATGCAAAAGTATTTGATGAAGAAGTATTTACCTCTGAGGCATTTTCAATCTTCTTAATATACACATTATGCAACACTCTAGATTTTCCTTTCAGAACTTGATGTACAAAAAACGCAATATCATCATCGTCAGCTATTTCGACACAATTATTTCCAACATTGTAAGAGAGCTCAATATGATCCTGTTGCCCGATGTTGAACTTTTTCTTGACCACATCAACAAGTTGTGCGTATGTAATATTTTTTAAAAGTGATGCACCAAATATTTTTTCTCCACAAACCAAAAATACACTAACTTTACCACTCATGTTTTTTAGGCTTAAACTTGTAAGACCACACAGTTGTGTTTGTGAAACAATATAATAGAATTGTAATTCGCACATTTGTACAATTCGCACATTCGCACATCTGAAACATAAATTTTAACCTACCATTGGTACCTTTATTTAAATATCATACCTACCAATGGTACCTTTAATTAAATATCCTACTTACCACATATTTATTATGGTCCTTTTAATAAATTTACCTTTGACTTTTTTAGGGGTAAAAAATTACAGCTGGAGTGTTAATTATATACTTCGCACATTTGGCCAAGTCGCACATTCGCACATCCCAAAAAATTATATACATTATAAAACTTTACCAACACCCATTATCAAAATTAAAACACATCTTTTATAACCACTATATTTGTATAAGAGACGTCATGGTACTATATGCCTTGTAGAAACAATAATTATACAGTTCGCACATTTGTCCAATTCGCACATTCGCACATACAAAATATTATATACGTTATAAAACTTTACAACCACCGATTATTACAACGCATCTTTTATAACCACTAGATTTGTATATAAGACGTTTTTCATGGTACTATATGCCTTGTATAAACAATAATTATATTCCTCGCACATTTGTCCAATTCGCACATTCACACATCCAAAAATTGTTATAAAACTTTACCACCACCGATTATTAAAACACATATTTTACATATTTTTTAAACATGAACGTGCTAGGGTTTGGACATGGCCAAATCCATAAAGAGTGTCTTTGAAACTGAAAAACCCATTAATGAAACCATAAAACACATACCAAACATGATAATAGAAATATGCAAAAACATATTTGTGGTTTGGACATGGCCAAAACCATGACGCCTATCTAATAGACCATAATCATTCAATTTTTTTTCTTTTTTGCTTGAGTTGGTTGACTTGCATCTGCACTTTCTTCTTCTTCAATACTCTCCTTAGTTGGTGTTGTTCCCCCACTTCCATCTATACCACAAACTGCACCACCCCCTGCAGGTTTGTTTCCACTTCTAATACCCAGACCTATGACACCGCCACTTACTTTCGGTGCCTTTGCACCACCAGCTCCACCAGCTACAACGCATCTTTCGTCCAACAACTCTACCTGTGTATCATTAGCAATTATTTTCTTTCTCTTTAATTTTTGAGTTGAAGGTTGTGCTATGTCTATGTTCGAAGGCAAGTTTGATGAAGAAGTATTTACCTTTGAGGCACTTTCGATCTTCTTAACATACACATTATGCAACACTCTAGATTTTCCTTTCAGAACTTGATGTACAAAAAACGCAATATCATCATCGTCAACTATTTGGACACAATTATTTCCAACATTGTAAGAGAGCTCAATATCATAGTCTTGGCCGATTTTGAACTTCTTCTTGACCACAGTAACAAGTTGTGTGTATGTAATATTTTTTAGAAATGATACACCAAATATTTTTCCTCCACAAACCAAAAATACACTAACTTTACCACTCATGTTTTTTAGGCTAAACGAATTTTAGATACAGTAATTTAGAATTCTAAGACCACACAGTCATGTATGTGAAACAATATAATTGAAATGTAATTCGCACATTTAGTCAGTTCGCACATTCGCACATCAGAAACTTAATTTTCATACCTACCATTGGTACCTTTAATTAATTATCACACCTACCATAAATTAAATATCACACCTACCACATATTTATTGGGGCACTTTTAATAAAATTACCTTTGACTTTTTCTGGGATAAATATACAGTTCGCACAATTGTTCAATTCGCACATTCGCACATCCCAAAAATTATATGTTATAAAACTTTACCCCCACCCATTATTAAAACGCGTCTTTTTATAACCACTATATTTGTATATGAGACGTTGTCATGGTACTATATGCCTTGTAGAAACAATAATTATACAGTTCGCACATCTGGCCAATTCGCACATTCACACATCCAATAAATTGTATTTGTTTGGAATAAAGTTCGTCTAATTTAGTTGTTTTATATTGTTTAATTGTTCAATATCATATCACATCTAACACCATAATTTCCATTGAAAAACTAGATAAAAAAATTACATGACTTAAAATTAAACAATGATTACACTTGACTAAAACCAATTTCAGCTCCATTATTAGGAACCGTATCCTTGGGGAAAACCTTAACCACATTTCTTATTGTAATGTTAAGATAGTGTTTGCCAGATTGTTTGGGAGAAAAAACAGAAACATTATGAAGTACCAAAACAGCTCTGACGGTAATCTCCTTTCAAACCTCTCATCCTTAATAACTTTGTGATGTATTGTTCCTGAAATTAAACCTGAAACATCTTTCAATGTTACCGTTATATCACCCAACACATTTGGAGTACAAGACTTGATTATCGCAACAACCTTTTCAAGTTTCCCTTTCTTAAGAAATTGTTTGATATTGGCAAAACAACCGATCATGATACCGCCATCAGGTTTCACATACTCAACGGCCCTAACCCATGGCCCAGTATTAAAATCGGAATCCTCACCCACATCATTAGCTACTTTCCTAATGTACTCCTGTGTCATTACCTCATCAGATACACCTTCCGGAATATTATCCGTTTGAACTAGACCTGCAGGACCTCGTATTATACTTGCCGACACTTCCTCAAAATTTTCAAATTTAGAGAATCCAGATGAAAATATGCTTTGTGCGGTGGCGGATAGTCGGAGATCAGAGTCGTCCACATCAAGTAATTCTTCCCAGTTTGGTGGTGAATTCATTTTCAGGTTTAGTTTGTGGCAACTAAAAAACTATAAATTATTTTTTTAGGAATTCAGTGTGTTAGTACTTAGTATTTATAGGTATAGTTATTAACTTGTATAATTCGCACATTTGGCCAATTCGCACATTCGCACATCTGAACATTAATTTTCATATATACCTTTATTATTGTGGTACCTTTAATTAAATTTCATACCTACCATTCGTACCTTTAATTAAATATTATATCTACCTTTGGTACCTTTAATTAAATATCATACCTACCAATTATTATACAGTTCGCACATTTGTCCAATTCGCACATTCGCACATCCAACAAATTATATACGTTATAAAACTTTACCAACACCCATTATCAAAATTAAAACACATCTTTTTTAACCACTATATTTGTATAAGAGACGTCGTGGTACTATATGCCTTGTAGAAACAATAATTATACAGTTCGCACATTTGGCCAATTCGCACATTCGCACATTTGATGAAATCACACATTCGCACATCTGAACATTAATTTTCATATATACCTTTACATTATTGTGGTACCTTTAATTAAATTTCATACCTACCATTGGTACCTTTAATTAAATATCATATCTACCTTTGGTACCTTTAATTAAATATCATACCTACCATGGGTACCTTTAATTAAATATCATACTTACCACATATTTATTGTTGTTAAATTACCTTTGACTTTTTTAGGGGTAAAAAAGTACAGCTGGAGTGTTAATTATACAATTCGCACATTTGTCCAATTCGCACATTCGCACATCCAACAAATTATATACGTTATAAAACTTTACCAACACCCATTATCAAAATTAAAACACATCTTTTATAACCACTATATACGTATAAGAGACGTCGTGGTACTATATGCCTTGTAGAAATAATAATTATACAGTTCGCACATTTGTCCAATTCGCACATTCGCACATCCAACAAATTATATACGTTATAAAACTTTACCAACACCCATTATCAAAATTAAAACACATCTTTTATAACCACTATATTTGTATAAGAGACGTCGTGGTACTATATGCCTTGTAGAAACAATAATTATACAGTTCGCACATTTGGCCAATTCGCACATTCGCACATCCAACAAATTATATACGTTATAAAACTTTACCAACACCCATTATCAAAATTAAAACACATCTTTTATAACCACTATATTTGTATAAGAGACGTCGTGGTACTATATGCCTTGTAGAAACAATAATTATACAGTTCGCACATTTGGCCAATTCGCACATTCGCACATCCAACAAATTATATACGTTATAAAACTTTACCAACACCCATTATCAAAATTAAAACACATCTTTTATAACCACTATATTTGTATAAGAGACGTCGTGGTACTATATGCCTTGTAGAAACAATAATTATACAGTTCGCACATTTGGCCAATTCGCACATTCGCACATTTGATGAAATCACACATTCGCACATCTGAACATTAATTTTCATATATACCTTTACATTATTGTGGTACCTTTAATTAAATTTCATACCTACCATTGGTACCTTTAATTAAATATCATATCTACCTTTGGTACCTTTAATTAAATATCATACCTACCATGGGTACCTTTAATTAAATATCATACTTACCACATATTTATTGTTGTTAAATTACCTTCGACTTTTTTAGGGGTAAAAAATTACAGCTGTAGTGTTAATTATATACTTCGCACATTTGGCCAATTCGCACATTCGCACATCCCAAAACATTATATACATTATAAAACTTTACCAACACCCATTATCAAAATTAAAACACATCTTTTATAACCACTATATATGTATAAGAGACGTCGTGGTACTATATGCCTTGTAGAAACAATAATTATACAGTTCGCACATTTGGCCAATTCGCACATTTGATGAAATCACACATTCGCACATCTGAACATTCATTTTCATATATACCTTTACATTATTGTGGTACCTTTAATTAAATTTCATACCTACCTTTGGTACCTTTAATTAAATATCATACCTACCATGGGTACCTTTAATTAAATATCATACTTACCACATATTTATTGTTGTTGAATTACCTTTGACTTTTTTAGGGGTAAAAAATTAGAGCTGGAGTTTTAATTATATACAGTTCGCACATTTGTCCAACTCGCACATTCGCACATCCAACAAATTTTATTAATAAGTAAAACAGTAAATAGAGAAAACATTACATAAACATAGCTTAATACATAAACATAAACTTAAATTTTAGAAATTCGGATTATCCCAAGTTTCTGAGTTGTCTGACCGGTAGCCATCGTCGTACGGAGAGTAGTTCGCAAACTTGCTCTCTTCGTACTCTGCCAACAATCTGCTAAACTCCCGCTCCTTACTCTCGTCCCAAGCTGTATTGTCTTCAGAACCTAGCCCAACAGATCTTGGTGCATTAGATGAAGTTGAAGCACCTTGCCCAAATTGTCGGTTCTGTTGTGTTACAGAACCGACATTTTTCTCAAAACTCCAGCGGATCTTGTTGCTGATTTGGTCCTGAATCTGTGAAACGCAACCCCACAACGTCTCACTAATTGCTCCGTCTTTGCTAGCTTCATCGTTTAAAAACTTTTCGAACACAGATTTTCTTTCTTCAGATATGTCTCTGCATTCTGCGTATTGTTGTCTCAATCTTTGTTTCTCTGCCTTCGCAACATCAAATTGCTTGATAACTTCTATCACAGCTTTTTGGCGTGCCGCATCATCTTTTTCAGCTTGTTGTTTTATATACTCTTGCATTTCTTTGGCGGTATGTGGTAGACGGCATGCCATTTTGAAAATAGAAAAAGTGAAATAAGTATGAGATAAGTGTGAGAGAAGTATGCGATGTATGCTTTTTTGATTGTGTTGTTTGAGGGTGTTGTGTATTTATAAACAATAAGTATATAATTCGCACATTCGCACATTTGGCCAGTTCGCACATTCGCACATATGTAATTAAATACCTTTTTTCTTTACAACAATCACATTTATGACATTGTCCTTTTAATTAAATTTCAAACCTACCACATATTTATGGGGGTACTTTAACTTAAATTAAATTTCAAAAGCTTTTTTTTTATTATTATTATTTTTTTTTATGCCATGTACAAACAATCCACCCAAACATCCTGCCACCTAATCTGTTATCCAACAAAGATGCGCAACATACACATAATCAATATAACAAGCTGACTAATTGTTTACAACCTACACATACTTAAACATAAACAGTTATCCAACCAAGATGCGCATAATCTGTACACCAAAACCTACACATAATCTGTTATCCAACCAAGATGCGCAACCATCCACCCAAACATTTGCAACCAAAGTGCACAACAATGTGCACGACCGAATGACAGTTTGCCTAATTGCAACAAAAGTGCACAACAATGTGCACAACCGAATGACAATGTGCACAACAATGTGCAACCAAAGTGCACAACATTTGCAACCATCCACCTAATTGTTTTCAAACTGACTAATTGTTACCCAACCTACACATAAACAAACTGACTAATTGTTACCCAACCTACCCAACCTACACATAAACAGTTTGCCTACCTGCACATTCACCAAATGACTAATCTTTCTTCAACCTTTTAGCTTCCATGGAATGTACCTTTTTGTATTTCCAGAAGAAGGAAGTCAACTGTTCGCGGTAGGCAAGAGCTAAGTCCAATGTATTATCCACCATCAACGGAAGATTGTGTGTTAAACGGTACAGAAATATGCATACCCATACACCACAATCCCCATAATAACCTGTTTGTCTAGGCACACCTTCCGCATATTCAAAAGTGACTGAATAATTGTTGATATCAATGTTTTTTCGGGCCAAGACCTGACCGTCGGCCAAATAGGCTGGTATTACACGGCCAAAAGTGGCCATCAAATTATTCCAATAAGGACTGCCCTCGCTATCTGGACCACCTAGGCTGTCGTAAATTTTCACTAACCCTGAGCGCAGGTGCAGCACTCCAAGGGCCCAATGAATTTCAGGCTCATTAAGAGGTATATAAACCTGCAATATAAAAAGTTTGTTAAAAAAAGTAACTAATGGTTAATATTCACTGTCCATCTAAACTACTTCATTATTCAACTAAAGTACCTACTTCATGATCTAAACTACTTCATCATACAATAACAGACCACAACTTTATCGCAGCCAATCTATCAAACTCAATTCTTTATATGATAAACCACACTCCTTTATCAAATAAAACAAGGTATCAAGGAGTTACGGACACTCGTGTTGAATGAGATAATGAGGGCGTGTGCACTGTCATGAACAATACACACAGTGTCAATATCGCATTCAACGCGTCTCAATTATTAAGGCATATATACCTAACGTTGTAGATGGGTTACATTGCGAAATATGAACACCGTCCTTAGTGCAATTTGAGATGCTTGATCCTGATTGCTAGGTTTGGGTCGGCAATCAGCTTCCATTCTCGAAAGAGCCAAAGCTTGTTATCAAGATCAAACACACAAACTTGTAATCCTCTGGGAGAGATAAAGGGGAGTCGCAAAGGGTCACCTTTTGGGCCAGTTGACGGTTTACCGACGAGTTGCTGCAAATTGGATTCAGACTTGCTACCCCTTTCAATTTGTGATGATTTAACTGGTGTCCTTTCACTTGCTACTACCACGTGAAAGGACACCAGTTAAATCATCACAACTTGTAGGGGGTAGCAAGTCTGAATCCAATTTGCAGCAACTCGTCGGTAAACCGTCAACTGGCCCAAAAGGTGACCTTTTGCGACTCCCCTTTCTCTCTCCAAGAAGATTACAAGTTTGTGTGTTTGATCTTGATCACAAGCTTTGGCTCTTTCGAGAATGGAAGCTGATTGCCGAGCCAAACCTAGCAATCAGGATCAAGCATCTCAAATTGCACTAAGGAGGATCCTCATATACGCAATGAAAACCATATTCAACTTTAGTATATCAGCCCAAATAATTGAGCTTGTTTTACTTGATGTATACCAAATATCATGTAAACTAAGGCTTCATAAGTACACATAATATAAGTGGTGCGTGAACTAAAATAATGATGGAACTTAACATCTTACCTTTTCAACATCCTCGGCAAACCAAGGCACTCCAAAAAGACTACCATTTGCATAATAAGGCGGCAGACCGTTATCTCGAAGAAGCTGTTGGATAAAAAATGGGCCTACCATTACCCAGTCCGCATCAGCAGGCCTAAAGTTCCACAGATACCAGACCCATACATCGATGTGCTGCGATTTCAAAGTATAAAAAAAGTATTACATTAGCAACATGACATGTAAAAAAAAGTATTACATTGGCAAAATGACATGTAAAAAAGGTATTACATTAGCAAAATGACATATGAATTAGCAAAATATTCCATGTGAACGTAAGTACATTTTTTAAAAAGACAACGTTCCAACGAACAAGAAAACAAGCCATTAAAGTATTGAAAATTGATGATCGTAATGAAAAGATTGCTGAGTTATAACATTATTTTTATTGGCATATCACAAGTCTATATGGCATATCACAAAGTGTAGGGAACATCACTACATATTTTACAACTTGTCTAAATGTTAAGCATGATAATTATAACAACAGCATTTAACCATAAACTTTTCTAAATATTTAATAAGTATTTAATTACATACCGAATCAGAAAGCCATCCTTTTCTGTGCCCGTCCCTGGCCACTAAAGCAGCCCAAAATTTGCTATACAGGTTTCCTTCAAACCATGGAAGACTAAATATCATCTCCTTCCTTGTCCGCAAGAACGCGTTTATGCCTGGATGACTATTCACATAGTTGGTCGGGGAGTTTTCAGGACGGTTAAGCTCCTGTGAAAAATTTCGATGCGAAATAAATTGGTTACTAAGCTGAACTACAACATTTCAGTCGAATATATCTAAGCTAACTGTAGAAACGTATACGTACCTCTTTCCACTCTTCAAGAACAAGCTGAGATCCATCTTCTCCAACAAAAGAGTCTATCTGGGATTTATAGATTCTAGAGCTAGGACGAGCCTTTTTGGACCTTCTTGGTGTAGTAGCTGGAGGAGGTGTGTAAGGATCAGACAAATGTTTGCTCTTCTTCCTCTCCCGTTCGAATGGCACCCTTACGGTTTTAACAGTAACTACTGAAACATCTTTGATCACTGAATCACATTCCGCACCAGCATTTGTCACACCAACATCCATCGGCTCACTATCCTGATACTGAAAAGTAACAAATAATTTTTTCATATCTTATATCCACCTAAATAGTAGGCAATTATGTTCAGGTTCATAAGATTCTTTCTTGTATTCTATGGCAACACATTATTTTCTATAGAAAACTACGAAAATTAACAATAAGTTTATCTTCTTTTGGCTCTTCTGAATTCAGAACTATAAATTGACCATTTGTCATAAATTTATGCATGTTTTAATACTTACAACCTGAGTTAAAACCTACCTAATATGTGCATAACATGACCGAGCAAGTTACCTGACCATTTGTCATAAATTTATGCATGTTTTAATACTTACAACCTGAGTTAAAACCTACCTAATATGTGCATAACATGACCGAGCAAGTTACCTGACCATTTGTCATAAATTTATGCATGTTTTAATACTTACAACCTGAGTTAAAACCTAATATGTGCATAACATGACCAAGCAAGTTACCTAGAGTTCTAAATTTTGCATAACTAATCGCCTAATATGTGCATCACATGACCAAAAAACTTTAAATGATGCAATATGAAACTTGTGTGATGTGCATACCAGATTATCAGGAAGAGGGGAAAAGTCAATCAATTCCATCAACTCATTTGTTGAATCCTGAAACAATAAATACAATCATTTCATCAAAAAACATGAATAATTCCACTCAATATCATTTATAGTAAATACATAAATAAACAAATCATATATGTTAACGACTATTTATTAAAACACAAACCTTTGATTCTTCAATAGGCTCATTTGCTTCAGCCTCAACAGGAGGATCTTCTTCTGTCGCTTCCTTAACGGATGACTATAAAAAAGGAAAAAATTAGTAAATACATAAATAAACAATTCATATATGTTAAACGACTGTTTATTAAAACACAAACCTTTGAGTCTTCAATAGGCTGCTCAACATCAACATCAGTAGCCTCTAAAACACACTCTACAGTGGGTTCCTTAGCAGCAACATTTGGCTGCTCAACATCAACATCAGACTTAGCAGCAACACTGGCCTCCTTATCAACAACAACTGGCTGCTTTGCCATAGGCTCCTTAACAACAAACTTTGAATTCAAGGTAAATTAAAATTAACAAATAGATTATCATGTCCATAAACTAACCCGTTAGTGGAAAATTAAAGCTCACAAAATTTTGCAAAATAATTTACAAGATTGTGTGTACCGCCATGCACTAAGTCTTCGCAAGATCTCAAGCTGTCAAAACAGTTGCCCGTGTAGTTCGAGCCTGATCGGGAGTACAGACTAACTCCGCCGTGGCTTAATCACAAGCAGGATGAATAATCTGAGGCCCGATATCTGAGCCCAACTCTACAGGGTTAAGTAAACCGACTAACTATGGTTCAAGGTCGCCCGGAATCACCAGTCCATCCGTTTACCCTAGTTGTTTCCCATAGAATAGCCGATTACCACCGGTCCGATACAACACTTGGATCTTAAGCAAAGACAAAAGCAAAAGGTTTCCAACACTCACACTTGATAATTTTTTTGTAAAATTATGTGAACTTTTATTCCCCAAAACAGCCATCTAACTATTCAGGTTTTAATTACCAAAACCTAAAAATAAAAAAAATAACATGTTTAATTGGTTTGTGAATTCACAACGATCTTCCAAAGTAGTAAAAACATACCTGTGAATCCTGAACATGCGTACCCTCACTGGACCCCTCAGCAGGAGCAGTGGGAATCTTACCTGCCTGGAATAACTGCTCTAGAAAAACTACACGATCTTCCAAACCAACCATCTTCTTTATCAGCTGTTTCTTGCTCATCATCTTGGTCTCTTCATCCAAATCCAGATCACTTGACTCACCTTCATCAGATATCCCTTCAACAACACGCGTCTGCACCTCAGTACGTATACGTACCTCTGTGCGAACTCCTCTTCTTCGAGTCTTTAGAGAAACCCGAGCCTTGATCTTATCTCTTTTAGACGGTTTGAATGTACTCGAAGGGGATCCACCAGCTACGTCGAAATATTTTACACTTGAGCTGAACCAAGGAGATGCCTTCTCAAAATCTGTTGGAATCAAGGATTGCACGGGTGTTGTGTCATAAAAAAGATTCTCGTAATCAGATTTGTTACACCCGGTAACATTAGCCCAAGCAACCCCCCTAGGAATAGCCCCGGCAACTTTGTCCCACCATAGTCTTGCTTGAGGAAATGTTTCTAGAACAAAAATCTGTAATGTAAAAAACATTTTGGTTAGTTGGAACAAAGTACTTATCAAGTACAAAAATCTGTAATGAAAGAACAAAAGCGTTTAGATGCATTTCTGAATGAATTTTTATTTAATGGCTAACATATTTCAAGTTTACAACCAATTCAAGTTTACACTCATACATTTATTCAACTCATACCAAAGGTATGTTGAGCAGCCAAGGATTTATACTTTATAAGTTTATTCAAATTTAAACAAGCATATAAAAAATCGAACAATGTAATAACAAACACACATGTAAAACCATTATTAAACTGTCAAATTGACACATTCATATAAGAAAGTATACTAACCTTCAAGGCGAAAGCAAAACCGTAGATGTTGTAGACAGCCTGGTACGAAGCCCCCTTTCTAGCATACCCATCCATATACGTCTCCCTCTTCTTAGTCACCAACATGTAAACCCGTTCATGGAATTCTTGCCACATGTGCTCCCCC
Source organism: Artemisia tridentata subsp. tridentata (assembly GCA_021014915.2). Taxonomy (NCBI): domain Eukaryota; kingdom Viridiplantae; phylum Streptophyta; class Magnoliopsida; order Asterales; family Asteraceae; genus Artemisia; species Artemisia tridentata. The sequence continues at coordinate 38,105,282 of CP139504.1, forward strand.
CACGGGAAAGAATTCCAAGACTTCAAATCATCGGCTAGCAAAACAATCTCATTCACAATCACATGTCGCAACTCTTGCCCCATGAAAACAAAATCACCAGCAAGAAGAAGGCACACACGCACAGCATCCTCGTCCGATAGCTGCAGAAACTGTTCACTTTCAAGAATGGATTTAAGGTATTCCCCCTTCAAAGACCTAAACCCGGGGAACACCCTCTTCATAAACCTAGACTCCTTACCAGCCAAACTGTCCAACTCGATATCTCCAAACCGAAAACCCGTAATCAGACAAAACTCTTGCCTGCCGAACTGAACAGTGTGTGGCCCAACGTCAAAAATAAATGGGGTACCAAAAGTAGGGTGCTCAACGTGCCTTTGGTGAAACAGAAGAAAGTTTAAAATATGGTTATCGTGATCAAAAGTTCTAATGTCTAACCAAGGACCAAAAACACTACTCTTGAACAGATTGTAACACCGTTGCCCCTTTATTGATAGACGATCTTTTATTGTTGAGAGTAGCTTTAAATTAGCTCTAATGTTAACCCTAGCATTAACAACCTACAAAAAAATAATAAACAAGTTAACATTAAGAAGTAAAACATAAGTAATTCCAACACACTTTCTTTCTATGACAAAATATTCATCTAGTTTTGATGCTAGTATTCAGCTAATCAACATTAATGACAACAAGTAAAAATACAATAATCAAAATCTACATATTCATCAAGAAAACCACATATATATGTTCCACAAATCAATGTTCAGCCGTTTATTGAGAACCCATGAACTATTTCACAAAAGCCCCTTTTCAGTCCCCACAAGAACATTTGTGCCGGGGAATACGCGCCAAAAGGCTGACCCCAAAATTATAATGTCTGCATAAATCATGTGTAAAACCTAACTAGTACATATATGAACCACATATCACCAACAATATACAAGTTCATAGGCAACAAAATGGGTCCAATAATCCTTCCAGTTCACAAAAGCCCCTTTTCAGTCCCCACAAGAACATTTGTGCCGGGGAATACGCGCCAAAAGGCTCACCCCAAAATTATAATGTCTACATAAATCATGTGTAAAACCTAACTAGTACATATATGAACCACATATCACCAACAATATACAAGTTCATAGGCAACAAAATGGACAATCAAGGTCGAAAAAACCCTAACAATCAAGATCGAAAAAACCCTAACAATCAACAATCAAACTGTAACAATCCATATCCAATTCCTAAACAGTCAAACCACTAAAATTTAAATCTAAACAACAGAATACAATAACAATGAAGATTGAATAACTCGAAAAACCCTAACAATCAAGAATCAAACTCTAACAATCCATTTCCATACAAACCCTAACTATAGTCTAATAATCCATTTCCATACAAACCCTAACACAAAACCGTCTACAATCAACAATAAAATGAAGAAAATCACTCAAAGGTCATCTTCAACGCACATCTTCAACGCAGATCTTAAACAAATCAATGAAAATATAACTTACATGAGGTCTGGACATTTTCTTCTTTAACGGTGTTTTTGATCGTGAATTTGTATCGTCCCTTTGATCGGTGTTTCTGTAGCGTGTTTATGATCGGTGTTTTTGATCGGTTAATTTGTATCGTCCCTTTGATCAGTATTTGTTAAAGTGAAGTAATATTTTCACTTAATAAGTTAAAATTATTAAACTAAGAAGTACAATTTTTATTGTTATTAAAATGTGTTTGTTCTTTTCCAATAAATCTCCAAGTACAAAGTAAGATTTGGAAGGATTTTGGAAGATTTCGTTCGCACGATCGCACAACTTCGTTCGCACAATCTTTTTAAAATAGTCAACTCTTCACGTGGGTTATTTGCTGGAGCCAATCATTGGCTGGTACCAATTTGTCTGGACACGTGTCACGTTTTTTGTGGGTTCGCACGATCGCACGATCGCACATGACTCTTTTGGGAAAGTCACTTATTTTTGTACCTTTTTTTGAAACACTTGAAATTAACATACCATTTTGATAATTACCCCATCTTTTCAAATGAAATTAACAATGATTCATGCAAAAATATAGCTAACTTGTTTTGTAAGGGGTTATGTTATTGGTACCCATGACCCACCTATGTACGTACTTTTTACATGTGTTCACCCCTTGACCACTTCTGCTTATAGTATCACATAGTTTTTTATTAATTTATGTTGCGTATTTCTGTCAGTTTAATACGTTTGACTTATTAAAGTTTATATTTTTTGTTCCGTACTTTTAATTTTATAGTTTTTTAATATAAACAAAATTTTATATATATATATATATATATATATATATATATATATATATATATATATATATATATATATATATATATATATATATATATATATATAAAACCCGTTAAAACGAGGAGAATATCACTTGTAAAAAAGAAAGTTCCAAATAAGAGCAAACGGTGCAGATCTCTTTGTCCCTCGCCGTGCCCACGTGGCAACTTAGCCATGCCTTGCCATTGCACCCTTGCTCCTTGTTGTGGCTCGCCATATGCATGCTACTCGTCTGCACGACGAAGTAGCATTTGTACGAAATATGTTTATTATATATATATATATATATATATATATATATATATATATATATATATATATATATATATATATATATATATATAATGGTTGTGTGTGTGAATAAGTGTGTATGTGGGACCCAAATGAGTAAGTTGTGGTATGTTATTGAAAGGGGGGTTGTAAAAGGAGGTATGTTATGGTGACGTGGCACCCCGTAGGACCCGAATGAGGAGATTTTGCTTGCCATTGCAACTATTGCTCTAACCTACTGTAATACTTTTACAAGATAAGATAAAAAGTACAATAATTAACTTTATAATACAACTATACAAGTACAAAACCGTCACATGGGCTGCTTTTAACCACATTATTGCTTGACTACGCTCATTTTTATACGTCAAGACGTGTGCATAATAAAATTTGAAAGTAACATTGCCAACGTACGTTTATGATATATTACTCGTGTTTTGTCCTAACCAAACCATTAATTAGATTAAAAAATGCAACCATTTGCAGTATATAAATACTAAATGCGTTTCAAAAACAGCTAAAACACCTTAACCTCTTGTTCATCATACACAAAGCAATCGAATAAAAGATTTCCATAGAAAGTTAGAAAGACCTCTCAAATTTATCAAGACCGGAGAACGTACACGAAGATGTCTACAACGATACTTTCTTTCGCGCATGTTACCACTTTGTCGCTTTATAAAGTGCGCAGAGCAAGCACACGTTTAGATATTCGGGCTCATGGCTTAAGAGACGAAGGTAAAACAAATGTTTCTTGATAATAAAACTTGGTTATGGTAGAATATTGTGCATGATCATAATTCATAGTGTTATTAGATGTACATATACGTTGATGTATGTTTTTATAAATGTTTGCTCATGTGTGCGTTGAATGTTTTTGACAGGAAGATCGAGTAATCTTGTGGATTCGAACATGAAGCTTTTGAAAGATAGGATTGAGGTGATGAGAACGAAAGAAAGATTGGAGAAGAGATGTAGGCCGAATGGTTGGGACTACGACTTGAATTACGTACGCAAACCTAAAAAACAACCAGAATATTTACAAACGATGGCCTTAATGTTTGGCACTTCTAGTTTATCGATTCTAGTTGGCACCTCTCTTCTATACATTTTTTCCGTCATCGTTCATCTTAACTTATAAACAACCAAAACCAAAACCAAAACCAAAACGAGCATTTTACCCAAAACCAATTCAAGAAATTAAAGGAAACAACAATCAGTTCATTTCTTTTGTGTTGTTCTGACGTTAAGTCGATAGACAAATGTCTTGTTTTGTGATTGTTGATTTTGTTAAAAATGGATTGTAACATATATTCGTGTTTTCGTAGTTCATGAAAAATAGGTTAATTTTCTTATGAATTAATTCATTTTTCTGTATAATTATGTTTTTAATATATATTTATAAGACATATATCTTGTTTTTTAGCTAATGACCTTGCATAATTTTTTCAACTCGTCTGTTTCCTAGAAGTCAAGGTACTTGGAGACTCGTGACTTTACAACTTAATTAAACATGGGTTAGAGGAAACTTAAGTTGAATGATTCCTTACCAAACCAGATTATGTGTTATGGTGAAAAAAAAAAAAAAAAAAAAAAAAAAAAAAAAAAAAAAAAACTTTCGTAATAAAAAGAAAAAGTTAAAAACTTATACATTTCATATTTGTACACATATAGTGATTTTAGTAGCAGATGCTATTAAGTAGAGAATGTTCGATCACCGACAAAAATAGCAGTAACAGTCAGCAGAAGCTGTAAGCAGTAGTTTAATTTTCTTATAAAATGTTTGGTAACGTAGCTATAGTTGTAATTATGATGTGTAAAACAGCTCATAAATGCTCAACGTTCTTAAATGCTACTTCATGAAAGGTTGAAAAATAAGCATTTCGAAAAAATAGATAAAACTACTTGCTGCTTGTTAAACGAGCATTAAAAATCAAAACGCTCATTGCTCACCGCTCCTAAAAGCTTTGCACCAAACATACCCCATGCCTCTATGCTAGTTTTGTTGAAACTAGTACGATTATATTAAAGACAATCTGAAAGTTTTAAATTTAATGAGTAAGATAATGACATTGTTAATTTGTTTTGAACAAATAAAACCAACATCGTATCAACAGAAGACCAAGTCCATATCATTATAAACGTGGTTTGCAGTTTTGCACAAATGTGGCATGGATATGAAGATAATAATAATATCATATTGCAGGCCAATAAGGCAATAAATCATGAAAAATACGTTTGTGCTACTGGACAAACTTATACCTTATATATTTTGACTAACTGTTAATCAGTTGAATAAAAAACACAAAATTGTTATGAATCATATCATTTAATACTTTGTATATTAATTCCAGTTTATGAACTGGATTTCTTGTTGTGCTTCAGTATGTCCGTGGGTAATCTGCACTGTTAGATTTATATGGTTTTATCATCTATCTCGAGAGAAAAGAAAATGAATTTGATGGTGATGGTTGTGTGATAGTAGAGACTGGTGGTGTTGGTTGTGTGGTGGTAGAGGTTGGTGGTGGTGGTGGCTTTGTTTGTAATGTGGTGGCTTCCATACAAAAATAAATAAATTATAGGGTAAATTGCAAATTATGTCCTTAAAAGTGGGGAAGAAGAAAATGATATATTAATCATTTTAAGTGCCTTTGACCTTAACTTAATGGGAGAACTAGCGTTCGTCAGTGAACAGTGGCTTTCGGTGGCTGTTTTGCAAAAAACGTAAACATTAGTTGCTGTTTTGCAACAAATTTCGTCTCAGTGTAATCCTTGCATTTTTGGGAAACATTAGGGACAAAATTTGCAATTTACCCTTTTTTTTTTAAAAGGTTATGTTATTGGTAGTTTGTTACCAATGACCCATTAAAAGTACACATGTTTCTACTTTCTACCCCTTTTGACCTACTGTTTACAGTATAACACAGTTTTTTATCAGTTTCTGTTCTGTATTTTTTGTCAGTTTTATACATTTGACTTGTTAAACTTTATATTTTTTATTCAGCACTTTCTGTTTAACAGTTTTATGATATAAACAAAATTATATATATATAAAAAAATAATAATAATAATTAAAAAGATTTTTTTTTTTAAAACATGAGGGTCTTTATAACCTACCCTTTTAAAAATCATTTACCCTCTAATTTTTTAAAAGTTAAGTTACACTGTGATGGCATAGTTACGATTTTAACAAATAAGTTGTTTATAAATAAACATTATAAGAAGACAAAATCGGTCTAGACTTTCAGGGCCTATACAACCCGCATATTGGCCCGTAACAAAAATTTGTTATACGGCTGCGTCTTTTATTGACCAAAACAACATACCGTAAGTTTTGTTTGGAGTAAAATATACATGGTCCTGTAGTTTTTCTCAAATTTCATATTGCATCTTAAACACTCAAAAATCTACATTTAGTTCCCAGCATCCTCAAACTTGCACATCTATGGTATCTCACTCCCTTAAAGCCAACTTGTTGATGCATAATCTGGCGCGGGCTGGATTCGACGACTCTCCCTGGGCCGTTCGTCGTCTTCTCGAGCCCTGTTAGACCTGTCAACAAAGAGAACCCGTTAGGAGTGGACCCGAGGCCGTAGCCCCGGGATCCACCTCCGACGGTCAAGTTAGTATCGGTGCGATATAACCATTAAGAGTTAGGGTTATGATAACCTGTTGTGTATATCGTTGTATGATGATCTGAAGATGGGGATTCCAGCCGTGTATTTATAGGGCATTGATTAGGGTTTAGGCGTAGAGTGGGCCGCTGTCTGCCGGGCCTGGCCCACTTGTCGTGGCCCAGTCCAGACTATACGTCCACAAGCCCCCCAAGTTTAGTGTGACATAGTGCGTGGCTATGTTATGCTAGACTTAAGTTCTTGTTCATGGTCGCGTGGGCCCAATCAACCATGACGGCATGTGCGACAGTACGTAAGACCATACCGCGCAGCCCAAATGCGACAGTGCGCCCTGGGTCTGTGGCGCAGTGCGTGGTGACCATGTTGGCGCGTTCTTGTTGGCGCGACCTTGATTGTGAGAGTCTCACAATAGTGAAGGTGGATTCCGTATGCTGCATCCTAGGTAAGGGCGTACCTTTTGTACCAGTAGCGGTGCAGCATGGTGCGACAGAAGACGTGCTTCTGTGGCAGAAGTGCGCGCTGTGCGCGACAAAGATGTGCGCTGTGCGCAGACAAGGTGCGAACATTACATCCGTTTTTACAACCGAATACACATGCGTGACGCGTAGGGACACAGTGTATACCCTGGTAGCCCCCCAAGTTTGATGGTGCTACTCGTGTAGGAGCATTAAACTTACTTATCCAAATCCTGAAAAACACTTAATGCAAATATTAGAAGTATATGCCGCGAATCGCAACATATAAAACCTAATGAAGTAAAAGATTAGCGCATAGCATGTGAAATTAACACATAAGATAAGTAGCAGTGCGAATTACACCTATCGTGAGGTTTTACAAACTACATAAATAATTAATTGTTTTTTTTTTTTTTTTTTTTTTTTTAGTGCGCGCTGTGCGCAACAAAGAGGTGCGACAGAAGACGTGCTTCTGTGACCGCGACTAATAGTTTCAATCGTACGTACAGATGCAGATGGATGTATCGTGACCGCATAGACTCTAACGTTTGTGGATGATCGCAGATGACCACGGCTTTTGTCCAGTGCGCTCATGGCGATTGCGAAGATGTCCGTACGCACGGCCTAATGCGGGTAGATTTATCGTGACTGCGTTGTTCGCGGCTAAAAGATAAAGTAGGTCCGATCGTGCGGACTTAGTGTGACTTAGGTAAAATCGTGTTTTCCAAGTTAAAAGATTTACATAAAATCTTCTTAATATTTAAAAGATAATATTACCAATATTAGGAGATTTACTTACATTCTCGTTGCAGCTTAAATATAATCAAATCCTATAGTTGGATCGTATATATAAAAGAGGACAGTAAATAAAAGAACAAGAATTATAATTCTTGTTATATTTGTACGAGCAAAACAAGTATATATGATTTGTATAGATGTCAGCCGTAACTTTTGACCAAGGAAAGAATGGAAAACAATTAATACTTTTAAGTATTAATCTTGTGTCAGTGAGTAGAAACGATTTACGTTTAATAGTTTTTGTGTCGTATACGATACAAAGCTTTAAAGTTACCGGCTTTTGAACTCAGCGGTTGCTTTCCGGTGATGTGAGAGCACGAAACTTGTCGGGTCCCACGGATGGCGCCAACTTGTTGATGCATAATCTGGCGCGGGCTGGATTCGACGACTCTCCCTGGGCCGTTCGTCGTCTTCTCGAGCCCTGTTAGACCTGTCAACAAAGAGAACCCGTTAGGAGTGGACCCGAGGCCGTAGCCCCGGGATCCACCTCCGACGGTCAAGTTAGTATCGGTGCGATATAACCATTAAGAGTTAGGGTTATGATAACCTATTGTGTATATCGTTGTTTGATGATCTGAAGATGGGGATTCCAGCCGTGTATTTATAGGGCATGGATTAGGGTTTAGGCATAGAGTGGGCCACTGTCTGCCGGGCCTGGCCCACTTGTCGTGGCCCAGTCCAGACTATACGTCCACACCAACCATAACCTGTTAACTTTGTACAAATGACCATTATATTTAAAAGGTAAGTTAAATAAAGGGAGGTGATAAGCATATCACAATAAGTGATGTGCACACCACAAACACGCATATGTGGTGTTGTATAATGTGCATTACAAATGTGATTTTGTGGTGTGCACATCACTGGTTGTGGTGTGCATATCATCTCCCTTAAATAAAAGAGAAATTTGCATTTCTGTGACTTAATATGATACTTATTTTCAAGAGTAAACTACACCGTTCGTCCTTGTGGTTTGCGTTGACCGACGAGTTTCATCATTTGACAAAAAAAAAAGCATCATCCGTCCCTAAATGCGAAACGTTATGTGTCGTTCGTCCTTCACTTTAACAGGCCACACTAACGGTCGTTTAGTGTACAAACTTGAGGGTATTTTCGTCCTTTTAAGTTTACACATGAGGATAACTAAATGACTCACTGCCAACTACTATCAACTAAAACTTTTAATATTAGTAGTGGACCCTACTACCATCACTCAAAGTAATGATCTTCATTTCATCTTCATCATCTATATCTTCACCCACCGCCATCCACCACCATTCTCACCATACCGAACCACCTTCACAAACCCCTAAATCAACACCCATAAACATTAAATGAACATCTTATGCTCATTCTTCATAAACATCAGCATCTCATTTCCATAAAATCAAAACCCACGAATTAAAAATAAACTACAAGGATATTCAAATTATTAGCAACAAAACCCTTTAAAAAAAAAAAAAAAAACGAAAATTGCATGTCGACAAGCGATATCTCCTCCATCAAGATTCATATAAAAAAATTGCATATCTTCGTTCTTCGAAATTAAACAAACTGGGATGTATGATTTGAAGACGCGTGATATTGGTGGTGGTGGCCCGTGGTCTTGGTGCTGGAGAAGGGACGATGGTGGTAGTTCGTAGTTGGTTGTGTGGGTTTGATTCGATGAACATTGAAAATTATTAAGAAAAACTACTACTAGAACCTTGATTTGTAAAAGCTCTTAAAGTTTTTTTGGCATTAATTGGTTCACGTACATTTGTATATATATTTTGGATTTGTTAATAGAATTTTAGATTGAAGTTAATTTACTGTGGACTTGTGAGTGTTTTTTAGAATGGGTTTTGAATTAAAATAAGTATTTATTGCAAGAAAAGTTAAATGAATGGAGGTGAAGGTCAAAACGATATCTAAAACATTTATATAGTGTTGTTTTATTGTGGTTATCCATAATTGAATTGATTTTGATAAGTTATGATTTGGGTGTGCAAAGTGACAAAGAAGGTGAATGTTTTTTTGATAAATTTGATCTATATGATTTTTTGATAAAGGTTTAATTTGAAGTTGTTTATTGTTTTATCACTGTAAAAGGACGTTGTGGTGGCGGCGTGATGAGTGATGAGAGAAAACATGGTATTGTGATTGGAAAGTAGCCGGAAAACATGACGTGGCTGGAAAGTGGTGGTCGGAAGTTGTTAGACCAAGATACGTGTTGACAAATGAATTCACAATGAAGATAGAAGATACATTTATATGGGGTGGTTGTGGCAGCGTGGGTGGCTGTGGTGGCCGGACTTGTGAGTTTTATGATTGTTTTTTATTTACGTGTTTTATTGTAAAGATTTTATGCATTATTATTTATCACGTGTGGTTGGTAATTAAAGGGAATTGGGGATATTTTTTTTATAGGTTTGAGTTTATGTATTTAGTTATGGGTTTCTGGAAAGTCTTGGCAAAATTTTCTAATGAATATGATGGTTGAGGTTTGTGAAGGTGGTGAGAGTGGTGGTGATGGTGGGTGAATATGAAGGTGATAGGTGGTGATGGTTTAATGAAGAAGAAGATATATGTATTAACGAAGAAGAAAGTGATTGGTGATGGTGGGATAGATGTTTTTTATTTGTTTGTAATAGGAAAAGAAAAAGAATAGAATAAACTACACTGTTCGTCCTTGTGGTTTGCATTGGCCGACATGTTTCGTCCTTTGAAAAAAAAAAATGCACCATCCGTCCCTAAATGCGAAACGTTATGTATCGTTAGTCCTTCGCTTTAACGGAACACACTAACAATCGTTTTGGTACAACGTGATAAACGGTTATTGTTAACACGTTTTAATTTTGTTTTTGAGTTTATGAAAATGGAGTTGTGGTATTTGTGGGTTTTGGTATAATGTTTTTGGGTGCTAATTTGGGTATCTGTGATGTAGATGATGGTGGTATATGGTTTTGGTAAAAATTTCTAATGAATATGATGATTGAGGTTTGTGAAGGTGGTTGGAGGTGGTGAGAGTGGTGGTGTACGATGGTGGCGGTGGGTGAATCTAAAAATGATAGGTGGTGATGGTTTGAAGATGAAGATGATGAGATATTAAAAGAAGAAAATGAAGTTCATGGTGAAAAAGACCAAAATACCCTCGAGTGTAGACATTTAACGATTGTTAGTGTGTTCCGTTAAAGTGAAGGACTAACGATACATAACGTTTCGCATTTAGGGACGGATGGTGCATTTTTTTTGTCAAAGGACGAAACTTGTCAGTCAACGCAAACCACAAGGACGAACAGTGTAGTTTACTCAAAAGAATATATCAAGTTTACCATTATACCCTCACTTGAGTATCAACTAGAGTTACTTCACGATAGTTAATGAAGCCCGTTAAATTGAAGAACTAACGATACATAACGTTTCGCATTTAGGGACGGATGGTTCATTTTTTTTTGTCAAAGGAAGAAACTCGTCGGTCAACGCAAACCACAAGGATGAACAGTGTAGTTTACTCTATTTTCAACTTGAGTCAACTTTGTGACGTATTGTTCAATTTGTGACTCGAACAAGTGAACTGACGAAGTTGCCATTACAAAACATGACACTCTCTTTACAAATAACATCCACCACCGTCTTTTAATCTTATATTAGACGATTATTGATCGGTGCATTTTACATACACCTCACGATGCATTAATTACTTGATTATACATTGTTATTATCCTTTATATGCACTACTTTGAGGTGTTTTGTGTTTATGTAGGTAATATGTAAAATGGAGCTAAAATGGTGAATTTGTAAGCTAATGTGATATACTAAGTATTTGGATTGTACTTGAAGTAATCGTGGACGATTGATAACCAACATGAAGATATAAATACAGGTGTGATATTGCTACATTGTTTGTATCATAACTTCTTCGTTCGAGCTCCGTTTTAGGTGATTCAAAAAGCTACGGAAAGAGAAAAATGAGATCTTCACATATAAGTAATAAAATACAAGAAAATCTGAAGCTAAATGGTAATTTCTTGCGCTGGAAAACTGAATTCGTGAATTGGGCTTGCAAGTACACCTTGAGCCATGGCCCATGTTGGTTTAGCCTTGGCGTGAAGGAGGCCTTTTTTTTATTATATCCAGAAGACACATAAACAAAGAAGGGAGAATAATAGCCAACCCTTTTTAGAATATACAAGTCGACAACCTCAGTAGGAGATTGAAAAAAATATATATACAACTGACCCCACTTGGAAGATATTCAGCCGCCTTTTTCTTTTCATTCGTATCAACAGCCGACTCATTTTTATATATTGAAGCTGCTAATCGGAACGGATACGATGATGTCTTCTAACGTGATGCGCGGCTAAGGCTTTTGTAATCTCTCCCGATAAAAGATATATTTGATTTGATCATGTTTATGAATTTTATTTTGTTTGTTAAATATTAATTAATATGATTTTAATGCATATCATTTATTTGATTTTAATATTTTAGTATAATTATTTGATTGAATTATTGCGAGACATATTATTGCGAGTCAACGATTCGTGCCGAGCCTAATTAGTATAAGGGTTAAGACGGTCGTGTGGTAAACATAATTTGTACCCATAATTGTTCATTTGAGTAATTATAAATTATTTGATAGGATTATCATAAGACATGTTATTGCTAGTGAACGAGTCGTGCCGAGTCTAACTAGTTTAGGGATTAAGACGATTCATGTGGTGAATATAACTTGTGCCCAAAATTATCCTTTTCAATTAATACAAACTTTGTCTATGTGGTTTGAAGGCAAACATTAGTAACAATCCGTAACTTAGTCATATCAATATATCTGGAGCCGGGAGGGATTGTTTTTTACTCAATTGTTTACAACTCTTGCTGGTATTTGCTTACTTAATTTTTATTTGTTTATTTACTTTGTAGTTAATTAATAGTTTTATTATTAAGTAAATCAATCAATCAATTATTTATTTCATAGAATTTAGATTAATTAGTATATTAGTTATTAAGATTTTAAAACCAAAATTTTTATTGATCAGTGATCACCCCAAAACTTAAATTAGAACCACATACTCCTCGTGGATACGTTATCCGCTTGCCCTATCTAGTATAAGGTAATTAGGTTTATTTTTGATCGGTACAACGACATCGGTCAATTACCGTGCATAGCAACGGGATTTTATAGAGGCAAATATTTATAGTGATATTTTGGCACAATATACTAACCTCAACATTAACATTTTCTTGATCATTCATTTCCATTTCCACAAAATTAACTATAAATTAAGACAATAGCAAAAAGAAGTGTATGGTGTTTATATATTAGAGAGTAGTATGACTTTTTTATAACTGTTATTAATTAAGTTTGTGCTAATTTACCATTTATAATAAGGGGTATAATAGAGAAAAAACATTACTAAAAAATTAAAAATTTTTAAGAGATTAAGAGATGTGATGCATTCTTTATAAGTAGTTAAGATATAGGTAAAGTATTAAGCTTTTCATGAAACAAATTACACCAATACCACATATTTTTTGATGATCTTCAAATTGATATTGATTTTGCTCTATTTTGTATATAAAATAAAAGAATTGAAATTTTCCGTAATATATTGTAAAATTCGTAATGTATTCTTAATACATTCGTAATAAAAGTTACATTTAAATAAACTTTCTCCCATGAAGCCCATCCATCTTCCCTCCCTTGAACCGCTCCTTCCTCTCACATTTTGCAAAGTATTCTAATATTACAAATCTTTTCTTTCTTCCTGTCACCCTCATTCCTTCCTTCCTCCCTCGTCATCCTCCATCCTCCCTCCATCAATAACCCGCAACTTTATCTCCTTCTCCTTCTTCTTTTCACACATTTACAAAATTTTATCATTCTTTACCAACTTTTTCTTCCCATCTATTAATCTTAGATTAAATTTGCATAAATTGTCCCTAAAGTTTGGTGAAGTTGCATGTTTCTTCCCAGCATTTCGAAACTGCAAAGACCGTCCCTGTGGCAAACCTTTGGGGCATGTATCGAACCTTTGGGGCAAACCATTAGGGCATGTATCGTCCCGGACGATACATGCCCCAAAGGTTTGCCACAGGGACGGTCTTTGCAGTTTCGAAATGTTTAGGACGAATTATGCAAATTCGCCAAACTTTAGGGACGATTTATGCAATTTACTCTTAATCTTATTTACATAATTTATTTTTGTAATCCAAAATTTGAAGATATTCGAAGAACAAATTGAGTTTTAGTTAAAAAAAAGTAAATACTTGAAAGTTATGTTTTGGGAATTGTATAAATTGACATCTCTGCAAAGTCTGCAAGTAAAGTCGGTACTTTTTTTGTTTATTTGTGCTTTACGAAATTTACGAATACAATACGACCTTATGTGAGATAAGGGCAGTATTGACATTTAGAAAAGGAAGTCATAGATTGAGCAATATGTCACAAATATGAGTCAAGTTATAAATAAGTGGTATCTTAGGTCACAAAAATACAAATTTCACATATAAAACGACAAATGTTTGTGAGACGTATAAAAATAATTAAAAAAATAAAAAGTTCTTTAAAAATTATCGAAAACTTTCACAAGATAGGAAACGTGATAAAAAAATTGTTGAATGTTATTTCTCTAAAGGGAATAACATTTCTACTGCAAACTGCAGTGCTTTTGTTTGAAAACTGAATTTTAACATTTTCACTTTACAACCTTTAACTTTTATGATTTACACAATTGATCCCTCGTTTATATCTAGTAGCAGACAAAGTTCCCTGCAGTTCACTGCAGGTATTATTTCCCCTTCTTTAAAAGTGTAAAGTTATGATGCAAAAAATTGTGAAAAAACGTTTGGGCATTAGAATTTTGTAAATCAACATTTTGTGCATCAAAAATTCTTTTTTGCATCGAACCTTTTATATATATATATATATACATAGGGAAGGGTTATTTTCAGAACAAAAAAAAAGGTACAGAACTGCGAGAACCACCATCAACCAATCAGATTTTTTTGAATATTAATTTTTATTATTTAATTCAAAAGGGTTTATTAGTAATAGTACATTTTTTTTATATATATTTTTTAGTAAAAAACGGTTTTTTCCATACATTTTAGGTTTTTTTTTTTTTTTTTTTTTTTTTTTTTTTTTTTTTTTTTTTTTTTTTTAATAAATTTTTTGGAATAATATTTTTTTCAGCAAGCATGTTTAGTAAGGTGCACATGTGTTTTTTTTGATAATGTATATTTACGTATATTTGTAGTGTTCAATTTACATGTATTTAGTAAAGTGCATATGTGTTTTTTTAGATAATGTAAATTTACGTGTGTTTGTAGTGCATAGAATGGCAAACAGAAGTATTTTACATGTATTGTTTACAATTTAAAACAAAAACATTATATACAAAATTTAAAATCATGTGATATACACTTCAAATACAAATTTCTAAAAGCAAAAATATGTTGCCGTATATGCACATGTATTTTCCCTCGTTGGACTCTTTGTATGTATATGTGCACTTGTATCTACGGCTGCACTTGTGTCTTTACTCTTTAAATCTTTAGAGTAACTATCTTATCGCTAGATAGTATGTGCAAAACACATGTGCACTCTTCATATTGATCATCATACTCGTACCTGTAACCACAAAACACAAGTGCACACTTAAAATAGAACTAAACACAAAACATCTTTATATCATAACTAAAAACATATATGCACTTTCAACATATTTAACTCCAAAACTGTAAAAACACATATGCATCAAACATATAGTGTTTAACAAAGGGACATCGAATTAAAAGAACAATAACCACTGTAACTTACATGATTCGTAGACGATAAATTTCTTCAAACTCGTTTATGTTCGTGCCACAAAATATTTCTTCAACACATGTGCATTCACTATGTTCCTAATCTATACATGATTCGTACAGTTTAACAAAATATATAAAAACCATCACACTCTCATGCTAGACACATGTGCATCAACTGAATTATAAAATCAATCATTTTTTATCCTTTCACCATTACATATACCTAAACAAAAACAACTAGACCAACACAATCAAAAAAGGCATGGTATTTATAACGATGATTTCATGAACCATCTAGATCCAAGTATAACAGGAGATCTTGTTAACCTCATTAACCAAACCAACTGATCATGTCTTCCAAAAGATCTAACTTTCTACCTACCTATTCTCTACGTATTAATGTGTACGCTCCATTATTAATTCTTTAAAGTTTATACTAGGTTTTTAGATCATGTATTTAATAGCTTATTAGGGTTTAACCAGATCTGATCCAAAGGCCAAAATAGAAACACAAGTCGACATGTACGAATCACATATTCATGATTTTATGTGGCGTTTCTATTTATTATTCACATACAGATTTTAACGAGGCCAACCACATGTTACATAGCGTGATTATTATAGTTCATATTACGAGCTTCGGATCTGATTATATGTACACACACACACACACACACACACAGACACACACACACACACACACATATATATATATATATATATATATATATATATATACACACACACATATATATATATATATATATATATATATATATATATATATATATATATATATATATACACAATTCGTATACTTATGAAACCAAAAGAATTAGAGTACCTCTAGAGCCGGATTAGAAAGGATCGACTGAAACAAAAAAAACAACCAATTTCACAAGGCTGCACACAACTCCAAACGATCCTTAATGGGCAGCTACATCTCGACTTCTATTCTTGGGATGGAAAACTGATTTGGATCTTGGCTTTCTGCTTGTTTTTCGGCGTGGAAAGAAAAGAGATCAATAGAGGTTGCAGATCGTAGGTGTTTAGCTTCCAGGTTTTGTGCGTGAAAAAAAAAAAGAAAACGTGGTATACGGTTTGATAGGGAGTAACGAATGGAGAGAATCAAAGAGGGGAAAGTGCCGTGATTTTTGGGAAATAAGGAAAGACTATTTCTTTTTCAAACTTCCAAATAATAAAAAAGATAAAATTTTATTAGTGCCCCTCCAGCACTTATAAAATAGAGCACATGTTTCTAATTATTTACATTTTTGTCACACTCATTTATATCCATTGATTGAAAAATAGATGGTAGGATCGGTTCTCGCAGTTCTGTACCTTTTTTTTATTCTGAAAATAACCCTTCACTATATATATATATATATATATATATATATATATATATATAATATATATATATATATATAATAGGATAAACATGACTAGATAAAGCCACATCATCACAAATAAGTCCACGCCATCATCATTAAGTCCATGTCAAAGTCCACATAAGCAATAATTCGGCTGTTAATTTATTTGTCAAAAAATCCAATTCATGGATTCGAACTCAATACCATGTTCATATTATGTGGTGTGTTACCCACTGAACCACCTAAATTTTTTTGTTAGATTATGCAGACGAATTTCTATAAAGGATACTATGCAATCATCATATTTTTAGTATTAGTATTTGATAAGTATGGAAAATATTCATTTTGATCTTAGCCCCATTCGGATTGGGTGTGTATGTTTTTAAACCTAATTCTACATTATATATATGGCTTATTATGTCATATCATAACCCATTCACAAACACACATTATACACGATCCATATATCAATATGCAACCACAAAGACATTCAGCAAGGCTGTCAAGATCAAACGTTAAGAAGACGTCTGAAACTGGAACGAAAAAGAAGAAAAACAAAAACACTATAGTTGATTCATCGGGTAATTTTTAGAATAAATAGTTAAACATTGATTGTTTGGTTATGAATATGAATCTTATTATGCGTTAAACATTGATTATTTGTTTATGAATATGAACCGTATTATGAACTGCTTATATACTTTTGAATTTTGTGTTACTAAAAAGCTATAGCATTACTAAGTTTAAAGGAGCAGTACTAACTTGAAAGTTAGTACTGCTATAATGAGTTTAAAGGAGCAACACTAACTTGAAAGTTAGTACTGCTGGAACCTAATTGTTATAGTATGTATGATTAGGTTTTCATACGTAATTAAGAATTGTTTGTGTAAAAAATTTCAGCAGCAACTGAGGAGGAAAACAACAACATTATACTGGATTCAGCAGGTGGTTTGTTTATTAACAATTAAACATGCATGGTTTTAAACATTCATTAGATATTCAATGTTTTCTACTGTCATGATTTATATATGTTGTTGTATGTTGGTTAATAGAATGCATATTAAACATTCATTAGATAACTCATATTTTTTAATCAGCATGATCCATATACATTTATTAGATTAACAATTACATCATCTTTAATTCACAACGTTGAATGAAGCACCAGGTGATAATTAGGAGAATAAAAGCCTACAAGGTATTTTATCAGTTAATACAATTTATTAATTACTTTGTATTCTTAAAATCACATAAAAATAAAGACTCTTTAATAGATCCATGTATGTTTGAGAGTGACACACCTAGAAGAAGATCTATAACTCATATTCTCAATTTAGAAAACCCGCCAAAAGGTAGTTATAGTTTTGAATATTTTTATAACTATTAATATAAAGAGTTATCGTAATAATATGGTGTGTGGTCGACAGGATGCAATAAACTTGCATTGGGAAATACTCATAAGATGTATGGTAAACATGATTCTAATCTAGATATCCAGTCAACAAGTAATTTGGCAAAACATCATGAAGAAAAAAGTGTTCTAGGTTTGTATGTTTGTTGTTTGTTTTTTATATTTTAACATTTCAGCTATAAAAATTCAGGAGATAATTTGATGTATTTATTTATCTCATGTAATAGATGCATGCATGTTTGAAAGTGATACTCCTAGAAGGAACTCTAAATCTCATATGTTGAATTTAGGAGGGCAGCAGAGGTTAGAATCTGAAAAGATGTCCTATAACATAAGTTGTCAAAAAGATTTGAGAGCTCCAACAAGAGGTATTATAGTTACACAATTAAATAATTTTGTATGGTTACATAATATTAATAATATATGAGCATTATAATGAAATCTTTACTGTTTGACAGTAGTGAATGTATTGCCGAAGATAGCACAAGAGCAGACATCCTCAAAGCAAAGTTTTGGATATCAGAAATCCTCTTTTGACTGCCATTTAGATCGTGAAAACTCTGAAACAAACTCTGAGGATTTTTCACCAGGTGGTTTAATTGTTATACATTTAATATACAATGTTTATTAAAAAATTTAAATTAACATGTGCTCCATAACATAACAAAAATATGTTAAAAATTGTATAGGTATGAAGGTGCATAAGCATTTGAGATTCCAGAATCATTCTTCCAGTTTTAAAAACCCATCAATAGGTATTTTGATTATACATAAAGGAATGTATATATATATTTAAAAATGAATTACAACACAAGTTTATACTCATTAAATTGCAGGAGTTAAGCCACAACAAACAATGAACAGTAGGTTACATTCTGCCAGTTTTGGAAACACCACATCAGGTTTATATTAATAAAGAACACATTGTACATTATAATTATTTGTTACATATTAAATTTATATTATAATTTTAAAACATGTTATGTTTTATGTATTATTTTGTAGTGCCTAAATCACATTATCAGAAAAACAATGGAATGCACAATTCTAGCTCTCAGCGTGTTTCATCAGGTATTTAGATATCAAGAGTTTTGCATTTACATTATTGTTTTAAATCACTATATAACTATATTATGTATGGTTTAATTTAACAGCAACTAAGATCAAGGAACGAATAATAACTGCCGTTAGTCATATTAGTCCAATGGTTGATAGTATGGCAATAAAAGCAAGATGTATTTCTCTATGGCATTCCCACAAGTTGAATGAAGAACACGATCCATATAGTTTGGATTGTGTCTTCCAAGATAAAGAGGTGATTTTACATTTATAATGAATAACATGTATTTTTTTGGTTTTTTTAATAAAGTATATTTGGAAAAATTGTATAAACAGGGCGACCGAATTCAGATTTACATAAAAAAAGAATTGATGTTTAAGTTTGAACCCCTTCTTCAAGAGGGTCAGTGTTATATCATCTCTGATTTCGGTGTGGCGGAAAACAGTGGAAGATTGTCGTTGCTTCCCAATAGGTGGAAAATTTCCTTTTACAAAGGAACAAAAGTGACTAGAATAGAGCAAATTGATGATAACTTTGTTGGATTTATAAATGAACCATTCACACGTATCTTAGACAGCAACAATGAGTATCATGAACATGATTGTGTCGGTATGTATTTTATGTTTTCCTTCATTAGAAAACTTTTTGAGTGTAAGATTTTATTAACAATGACATTTTGTATAAATTCATTGCAGACGTGATTGGAACAGTTGTTGCTATTGGAAACATTGTAACTGTCAATAGCGCTGGGTGGTCCTAAAATTCGTAGGACAGTTGTTATAGAAGATGCTGAGTGAGTACATATATATACAGTTTTTAAGAATAAATATAAAACACAAGATTCATGTAATAATATTTTAAAATGGCAATATACAGATCCTACAGACTTTATTGTACTTTCTGGGACAATTGGGCGCAAATGTGGAGTGCATATGATGAGAAACTTGAAGAAATTGGGCATCTAGACATCCTTTTGATGTTAGCGAAAATTAAATACTGGGATAGTAAGTTTAAAATATATTTATTGTAAATTGAATACATTAAATTATGTTATATATAGTTGATACAGTTGTTGATGTAACTTCATTATTAAATACAGACAAGCCTGTAATACACAATGCTCTATTCGGATCAAAGATCTATATTAATAGAAGAATACCCCAGCTACTTTCTTTCCGAGAGCGGTAATATTTGTAACACATGTATATTTGATTTTAAATGTACATGTAATTACATGTGAAATCCTAAATGTCTAAAATGTTCACATGTTGCAGGTATGAGACACAGGATGGTTATGATGCGACTCAGTTCCGTATTGAAGCCTATTCTCAGGGTGCGCGTCTTGTTACACCTGCGGAGTTTATGCATGGCTGCTTAAAGAAAATGGTTGGTATGATTCGTAGAATTGAACCGGTAATAAATCATTGATTTATGAAGATTTGAGACATGAAATTGTTGCATTCAACTTTGTATTAATACTACATAAAAAAATGATAACCAATCAATTTAACCAAAATGCTGAAAACACATTGTGTTGTTTATGCAACTGTGTACAGCATACAATATGAAAATGAATGGGCTTATACAGCTTGCAAGGCATGCAACAGTAGAGTTTCTACAATTACGTCAGAAGGAAACAATTTTTCAAGAAACAAGAAACAATTGTGGTATTGTAAGAAATATGGAGAAACATACGCAGTTGCATCAAGGTATGAAACTCACACTTCTAATAAAAAATAAAAAACTAAATCCTCCGTACTGAATATAAAAATACAAATCTGAATATTCTTGATGTTTCATGTGTAGGTTCAAAATCATTGTTCGTATAGTTTGTTAATACAAATATCGTCCTAAAAACGTTATTTATATTTTACGATCTTTGCTTTATTTTGTTAATGACAATTATAAGGTTTATCTTTAGCAAAGCATAAGTATATGTTAAAGTCTTTTACATTTTAGTAACAAGCTTTTTAAAACTCATTTACATATCACATGATCACTAGTAATTACACATTGCATACATTTATACATTTACATGTTTATTTTTATTTCTTAAAAATAGAAATATACATGACATCATGGCATGCATCATTTAGATAGCTTAGTTGACTTTACAATATATTTTGGAAAGATCTTGAAGCAAACGAGCTGACTTTGTAAGATCTTGACAAGACTTGACAAAATATGGAAAGATTTGTGAAGTTCTTAGCTGGCATGTTCCCGCGGAACCAAACCAGTATATGGGCGGAACCCATATTTTGGGTCCGCCGGATCCGCGGGTTGTCTGGTCAGTTTTGCCTATAAATAGCAAACTGATCATTCAAGCACTCTCATCACTTACATAGCATAAAGTACATATTCATTCATTTATACATTACTAACCCATTCATTTCATTCTTAGTGATCTTCCTTTTGTAGCAAAGAGATCAAGCATCAAGGATCAACAAACTGTTGCAATCCTGTTAGTATAGTTACTGTGTGATTTGTTAGTAGTTCACACATCATTGTTATACCATTCATTCAGTAGTGATCGGTTAGTGTTTTAGTCCTCAAAACACATAGAGTGTCGGAAGTGGTTGAACCCTTGTAAAGAACTCGACATCTAGCTTAGTGTCGGAAATTGTATAGGCGACGTCAGGTTGGTTCTACCTTGAACTAGAATCCGGTATTTAGCTTTGTACCTGAAAAAGGTGTAAGCGACGTGTGTAAAGGTTTTCTCCGCCAAGAAGGGAGCTTGTTTCTTAGTGAAGAAAAACTCTCGAGTTAGAGGCTCGAGGAGTGGAGTAGGGCAAGGAAGAGATTCCTTGTAGCCGAACCACTATAAATCTTCGTGTTGTGGTTTGATCGTTCTTTTCCTTACTTGCATTACTTATATTGATTGTTTGTGTGCATTAACTTGAAATCACGTTAAGTCTCAAAGCGAATTAAATTTAAAACGGTAAAAACTATTCAACCCCCCATCTAGTTTTCCACAATTGGCATCAGAGCTACGTTACTAAAGATTTTCAAAATATATTGTATTTTATAACTTGAAACGATCAATGGATTTTGAAAACTTCAAAGAAGGGAAATCTATTGATGCGTGGGTTTTGCAACCTTACAACAGGTTTTACCTCTCGAGGGATCTCAAGAGGCTTACAACCCCACCAGGCAGTGTACCTGACCGATGTAGTATAGTGTAGTGGTAAGTACGGGGGATTGATCGTTCTCCACAGGGAATAGTGTTCGTTAGGTGTGAAAGGCTACTCTAATTAGGTCTAAGGGTTGAGGAAGATTCTTTTTTATGTTTTTATATTTTATGAAAGCAAGTAAAATCTCGGGTTTTGAAGGAGTGGGCGGAATTAGTTGCTAGTCAACTAACCCAAATTACTACAAATGCAAATAAAATAAAATAACAAAAATGAAAAGTGGTGAGAAACTTATGTGTGGAGAAATGTGTTTACTTAGATTTCCTTACTCCCTAACTATCTTTTACCGGTTAATTAGTGTGTATTAGTCGCGTGGATGACGGGTGTATTCCTTAATACCATTCGTGGGGTGGCGTACTTACTTCCCCAAACTCTACAAGCTCCTACTTCACTCCTATGTCGAGCCGGCTAGGAAGCTCCTAACATGGGATCACTAGAATTCGCTTGTGCATTAAATACAACCATAAAAACCTTTAGTACGCGTTTGGTTCATGTTTCTTAAGACGTTCAAGCAAGTTACCGAATAGGAAGTTAGCCAGTTTTCTTAAGCCTAACATAGATAAACAATCATCCAATACAACTAACAACACACTAACAACCAATAATCAATAGCTAGGTTTCATTAGATCTAAGCAAACACAAGATAAAATTAGCCTAACATGTTAAACAAAAGACAAGCATAAGATAGAATCAAACAACACATAGACATATTGAATGATTAATTGATAACTTATCTTTTAATGAAACATGGAAGATCTCAAGGCAAGAAGCCCTGAAAAAGTGGCTAAAATCGTCTTAGGGTTTTATCCCAAAATTCCACACACTAAGCTCTCCCTAATGACAAAAAATTAGAAAACTATATATAGACTTTGACATCTGACGGCGTCACCTTATGCATTGTGACGCCGTCACCTCGCCGCTTTTAGGGTTCCCGGGTGACCTTCTTGACGCCGTCCCTCTTTAGCTCTTCAAAAATCCATTCTGGCTTATCAAGGCTTGACGCCGTCGGACCTATAACGTGACGCCGTCCCTCTTTGATTTAAGCCGTGACGCCCTTGATTTAGTTAAAGCGTGACGCCGTCAGAATTCTCATGCAAACTCACTGGCCCGTCATGAGTAAATTTCACATCCAACTTTTCTTGCCAAGGCATGACGCCGTCTGGAGTTAATGTTGACGCCGTCAAAGGTGACTTTCAGCACAATTTTGAGACTTTGCCGTTTTCTTCACTTTTATGCTCCAAAAACGTCCAAAATGCCTCCTTTTCCAGATTTCTCCTCAAAAGTACCTAAAATGACAAAAGGAACGATTTAGGGCAATATTTGATCAAATAAATACGATTTCGGGCTTAAATGACCCCTTAAAAGCGGTACACTTTTCGCCTCATCAAATACCCTTACACTTGAGATTTGCTTGTCCTCAAGCAAATGCGCTTTTATTCTAATCAAAATACAAGTTAGGGGTCATTTAATGCAAACATAAAAGTAATTACAACAAATAATCGTTCCACTTCAATCATAATAAGCACGGAGATTACATACTAGCACCTCACAAGTAGTGTTTAGATACTCACATCTCTCAAGTGTCATCAAAATAAATCTCATAAATGAAAACGGAAAATATCTCTCACTACCTGTCATAGCAAATAGATTACCATAGGCTTGGGAAAGGATCGAAAACCTCCTCCACTAGGCGTAAGCACCTAAGATAAACTATCAAAGAGGGCTTTTAAATGGGTTATAACGTTAGGTGTAGGGAAAAGGAAAACACGGTTTGGTTGGATACGGGATATTTTACTGGTGGCGAGTTAAAGATCTTGATCAATTACATGTACTATACAATGTTGCTAAGCCAAGACTAGACTCGATCTTAAGCTAATGAAAGAAAATAACAAAACATAAACATAAAATAAACATAAAATAAAACGGGATGGTAGTCCGTATGTTTTTTCTATTTTTCTTTTCTCATTTTTTTTTTTTTGTATTTTTCTTGATTTTTTTTTTTTTTTTTTTTTTTTTTTTTTTTTTTTGTGCATACACTTTTACCCTACCATCCAAAATAATACATCATAGGGGCATTGCATCCCCTTACACTTGAATTTTTACATAACTTTACAAATAACTATTCTAATGACTCGAATTAAGATAATTGAAAAACTTGGAGTACTTTTAAAACATTTAGCACATATGGGGGTAATAAATGATGTTCTTCCCCATTACTCCATTACACTAGTACTTTACCCATGAGTCCCAATCGTCCCAAAACAATATGTACAAGGATATGACTCGACTTAGCAACCATGTAATCAATTAGATAATTAACTTGGGTTTAAACAAATGTTGTCACAATAATGCACTAAAAATGAGTGCATACAAGGTAGGCTAAGGCGATTTGGGTGTACATTTAAGTGGGGTGTAACAAATTCTTCCTTTAAGTAAAATGCTTAAAGGTCGAAACGAAAAGATAGGCTCTGAGGGGTGTACTAGGGGTATCGTGTACTAAAAATGAGTACAACGCAAAGGGTGTGGGAGAATTACTTGACCAATGTAGCCAAAGTAATTATAACAAAAACACAGGTGTAAAACAATGGGTTAATCCTAATGCCTCTTATCATGTAGTAAATCTAACTACACGAATGTAGTCTCACTTGTGGCCTCGGAATGGTCCTAACGCAAGTTCTAGAATCTAAGTGCTACCGGTACACACATCATAGCATAAATGCTTTTCCTACCAATTCTAGGGGCGAACCTCACATATTTGGGGGTGGAAAATTTTTTAGTGGTACGGTTTTTGTGCTAGTCATATAACTCCTATCCGTGAGACGCTCATTAAGATCAAAGTTTCACTCTTATATGTTGTAAAAAATTTTAAATTTGGCACTAAAATTACCTTAACAAGTATTTCTCTCAGTTTTATTGCACATCTACTATTAAACAAACAAAAATCAAGCGAAATTGTATTCTCTAAAATCGTACTTTTACCCTCCCCTTACACTTAAGATGAACATTGTCCCTAATGTTCAAATAACAAGATGTAAAAGAAAAAGTAAAAGAATGAAATCAAATACTCCCCTGATTCGCTCGTTGGATAATGAAATTACACGGTTAAATCTTCCTTCAAAGAGAATGTTGAAGCTCCATGACTAATGCATCGCCATAAGCTTGATTCAAAACATTTCCTTGTCCAAAATAACCTGTTGAACCTGAGAAAACAAACACGAAAACCTGCATAACATCGGCGGAATAAAATCTATATATAAGGATATAATGCTTGTGGAATGATAACTTTGCAGATTCCTGGAGATTATAAGTTGGAGATTTTAATAAAAACTTTTTAAAAACAAAAATTTCAAAAGTTTCTGAAAATTAAATCTGACGCCGTCAGGTTATAACCCCTGACGCCGTCAGAAATGACCTGACAAAAATTTTCGTTTTAAGTTTCCGGAAAATTTCTGGAAAAACCTTTACCTTACTTCCTGGAAATCCTGCAAAACATCATTATGACTCGATACAAGCATTTGACTCAAACACATACGAATATGTATGTTAATTTATTATTATTACGATTCATGTTCATATGTGTTCTAATAAACCGATTTAGATTTCCCTTACACTTATCTTTTGCAAAATACCTTTATATGTAGTTAAGACGAAGTTAAAAACAACATAAAGCATTTTCACAATTTAGTTTTTAACATGAATCAATAAGAATAAAAATTACACACACATACGAAACAAATAAAACAAACACACAAACAAATGAACACACAAAGCAAATAAAATAAATAAAGATTGGGTTGCCTCCCAAGAAGCGCTTTTCTTTATTAACGAGTCTTGTAGCTAGACTCAAAGTCACGCTCATCTAGTGTCGCTTATGCTCACGTATCCGAGTGTGAGCCATCTAATTGTTGCCTCATCTTTCTTGTATTCATCATTCAGCTCCAAACATCCATGATAGTATCTCTTATTTTTCTCATGTGGATATTTGAGCCCCTTCCTCTTATCATTCTCACTTAACAAGTCGATAGGCATAATTCTATTGCAAGATTCAATGGGGTAGTTCTTAAACCTAGGATGTGCTCGGGGCATTTGATAAACAAAATCTTCATCCCCATCCGAGAATGTAATTAACCCGTCCACAAGTTTTTCGTCAAGGTTGGTCAACCTTTTGAAGGGTTCTCCAAAAATGACTTGGGTTAATTTGTTATCAATGAATTCTCCTAAGTTCTCCATAACCATAAAATCCACCACATACACAAAACTTCCTACGAACACGTGTAGTGGCTTAATCCTAGCAACAATGTTATCTCCTTGATATTCAAGCTCATCTACCATGATTTTGTTATAATTAGCGCGAGAGATAATGTTCATAGGCAAAGACGAGTTAAGATAAGCATAAAAATCATGATAACCAATTTTACACGGGAATTGCATGTTAAAGAGGCTATCCTTTTCGATCTTAGTCCTAGGGTCAACATACTTAAAGGGATCAATTTCCTCTTTTCCCCATTCCTCGTTAACTACTTCTCCATTACCAATATCCTCATCGGAGTCTGAGTAGTAAAATGGACTAACATAATCATTCTCATGGTCAGACTCCTCCATCTCAGAATTGTTACCAAAGTGGTGGTCGGGTGAAAGGTTGTTGTTTGCTACTATGGGGGCGGGAACGGGTAGTTGAAAATTTGCACGGCGAAAAACACGAATAACAGGGATCAAATGACCAATGTTACTCATGAGGTAGGTGGAAGGTATCACAAACAAAAGTACAAAGAAATAAGATAGACTAAAGAAAACCTAGAAAAATAAAATAAAAATCTCACTAGAAAGGAATCTAGTGAGTAGACCTAATAGAAATAAAAATTCAACCTAAACAATAACTATTCCCCGGCAGCGGCGCCAAAAACTTGATGCGTGGGTTTTGCAACCTTACAACAGGTTTTACCTCTCGAGGGATCTCAAGAGGCTTACAACCCCACCAGGCAGTGTACCTGACCGATGTAGTATAGTGTAGTGGTAAGTACGGGGGATTGATCGTTCTCCACAGGGAATAGTGTTCGTTAGGTGTGAAAGGCTACTCTAATTAGGTCTAAGGGTTGAGGAAGATTCTTTTTTATGTTTTTATATTTTATGAAAGCAAGTAAAATCTCGGGTTTTGAAGGAGTGGGCGGAATTAGTTGCTAGTCAACTAACCCAAATTACTACAAATGCAAATAAAATAAAATAACAAAAATGAAAAGTGGTGAGAAACTTATGTGTGGAGAAATGTGTTTACTTAGATTTCCTTACTCCCTAACTATCTTTTACCGGTTAATTAGTGTGTATTAGTCGCGTGGATGACGGGTGTATTCCTTAATACCATTCGTGGGGTGGCGTACTTACTTCCCCAAACTCTACAAGCTCCTACTTCACTCCTATGTCGAGCCGGCTAGGAAGCTCCTAACATGGGATCACTAGAATTCGCTTGTGCATTAAATACAACCATAAAAACCTTTAGTACGCGTTTGGTTCATGTTTCTTAAGACGTTCAAGCAAGTTACCGAATAGGAAGTTAGCCAGTTTTCTTAAGCCTAACATAGATAAACAATCATCCAATACAACTAACAACACACTAACAACCAATAATCAATAGCTAGGTTTCATTAGATCTAAGCAAACACAAGATAAAATTAGCCTAACATGTTAAACAAAAGACAAGCATAAGATAGAATCAAACAACACATAGACATATTGAATGATTAATTGATAACTTATCTTTTAATGAAACATGGAAGATCTCAAGGCAAGAAGCCCTGAAAAAGTGGCTAAAATCGTCTTAGGGTTTTATCCCAAAATTCCACACACTAAGCTCTCCCTAATGACAAAAAATTAGAAAACTATATATAGACTTTGACATCTGACGGCGTCACCTTATGCATTGTGACGCCGTCACCTCGCCGCTTTTAGGGTTCCCGGGTGACCTTCTTGACGCCGTCCCTCTTTAGCTCTTCAAAAATCCATTCTGGCTTATCAAGGCTTGACGCCGTCGGACCTATAACGTGACGCCGTCCCTCTTTGATTTAAGCCGTGACGCCCTTGATTTAGTTAAAGCGTGACGCCGTCAGAATTCTCATGCAAACTCACTGGCCCGTCATGAGTAAATTTCACATCCAACTTTTCTTGCCAAGGCATGACGCCGTCTGGAGTTAATGTTGACGCCGTCAAAGGTGACTTTCAGCACAATTTTGAGACTTTGCCGTTTTCTTCACTTTTATGCTCCAAAAACGTCCAAAATGCCTCCTTTTCCAGATTTCTCCTCAAAAGTACCTAAAATGACAAAAGGAACGATTTAGGGCAATATTTGATCAAATAAATACGATTTCGGGCTTAAATGACCCCTTAAAAGCGGTACACTTTTCGCCTCATCATCTATGCAAAGACCACCACTATTTGAACCAAATAGTTTTATTTATTGGAAAAACCGCTTTGAAACTTATGTGAAATCAAAGGATATAGATTTATGGAATATTATCGTAGAAGGTGATAACAAACCTATATTGAATATAATAGGAGGTCGGGATGAGGGTACTTCTCTTACTTGTCACAGTGATGAGCAAAAGAAGTTGATTGCCAAAAATAATGAAGCTAAAATTATGCTTTACAACGCTTTACCTAAGAAAGAATATGAAAGAGTTTTTATGTGTGAAACGGCTAAGGATATTTGGCAATCATTGATTATCACTCATCAAGGGATCTTATAAGTCAAAGATAACAAAATTGATCTTCTTGTTCAACAATATGAACAATTTGTTATCTCTGAAGATGAGACCATTGATAGTGCTTTTGCTAGGTTTAATACTATAATTACTTCTCTTATAGCACTTGATGAATCTTTTTCTAGTAAGAACTTTTTCAGTAAATTTCTTAGAGCACTTCATCCGAAGTGGAGAGCAAAGGTGACGGCTATTGAAGAATCCAAGGATCTTTCAAGCATGACACTTGACGAGCTCATCGGAAATCTCAAAGTTCACGAGATGGTGATGGAAAAAGACTCAGAAATAGTTAAAGGCAAAAAGGAGAAGATGAAGTCCATTGCCTTAAAAGCTAGGGTAGAGTTAATTGATGATGAAGAGTCTAGTTCGGGTAGCGAAGATGAAGAGTATGCCATGGCCGTTAGAGATTTCAAGAAGTTCTTTAGGAGACGAGGAAAGTTCGTAAGACAACCTCGTGAAGAAAAGAAATCCTTCCGGAAAGACCGTGATGATAGGAAAGGAAAAGTAGATAGGAAGTGTTTTAGGTGCGGGGATTCCAGTCACCTAGGAGAATGTCCAAAGCCACCAAAGAACAAGTCTCAAAGAGCATTTGTTAGTGGAGCTTAGAGTGACAGTGAAGGTGATGACGACAAGCCTAAGAACGACGAAGTTGCTCTCATGGCTCATGACTCAGAAGAGGTACATTCTGACTCGTCATACTCCTCTATTGATGATGAAACCTTAGAAGTAGAATATAACAAACTGTGTGATATTACTCTAAAAATCATAAACAAAAATAAGTTCTTAAAAACCAAAACGATACTTTTAGAAAACAAAGTCTATTGGTTAAAAGAAAAAGAGATACGATCAGAAAAGGGTAAAGGTGCTAAAGAAATATGTGTCTCATGTCAGGAACTTAAACTAGAATTAGAAACACTTAAAACCACACAGGAAGATCTTATCAAACAAAACTCTAAGTTTAAAAGGTTTGATAAAAACATTTGTTTAGCAGATGAGATAATGCAAATTCAAAAGTTGCATCATGATAAAACCGGACTAGGTTTTATGAAACTAGGAAACTTAAGTGACTTTAAGAAACAAACAGTGAAACTACAAGAACCTGTTCCTACAAAGCCAGACACCCACGGATCTGGCGGACCCAAAAATTTGGTTCCGCCAGTAGTAACCATAGGGTCCGCGGGTACTGTTGCTGAATAGAAGGTTTGTACTTCGGATCATACTGAGTTCGTTAAGGTCACAAGAAAACCTAGCACTAGTACAACTGTTAACAAACAAAAACCAGCAGTTACTATAGGAAAAGGTCAAGTTAAAAATGAGTTTAGGACTAAAATGGTTCAACAGAGACCTAAAACTAGTTTTTCCAAACACCCCTTTCCTAAGAGTAACTTTAACTCACAGTATCATCATCAAGATAGTTGGAACCAAAACATGTCTAGGAACTATAAAGGTCCCAACTACATGCCATGGAACACTTATCCACCATTTCCTTACATGAACCATGATAATGTAATGTTTAACCCAAATGGACCCATGAGATATTGGGGACCAAACGCTTGAGTTTTTCTTTAACTTAGGTGTGCTTGAAATTCGGGTTAGAACCAGACGAGTGGATCAAAGATAATGGGTGTTCAAGACACATGACGGGAAACAAAGGCCTTTTCTCAACCTACCAAGTGTACGACGGAGGTAATGTCACATTCGGTAGCAAGCTTAAAAGTAAAATCATCGAAAAAGGTACAATCTCTCATGACTCTCCCACTATTGATGATGTTGCTCATGTAGATAACTTAGGTTTTAACTTGCTTAGCATTAGTCAATTATGCCGCAAAAAGTATGACGTCCTCTTTAGTGAAAACGGAAGTAAGATACTTAAAAATGGCATAACCGTAGGAAAATGTGTTTTGAAAAATAACGTTTACGTTATGAAATTAGACAAAACATCTAATGACAAACTTTGTCTCACCTCCTTGGACGAAAACTCAACTCTATGGCATAGACGCTTAGGTCACGCCAATATGAGGCTAATCCAATCCTTATCATCTAAGGAACTCGTTAGGAACCTACCCAAGTTGAAATACGACCAACACTTTTGTGATGCTTGAAAAATTGGGAAACAAGTTCATAATAACCATAAGGCTAAAAACATGGTGTCCACATCCAGGTGTCTAGAATTACTACATATGGATTTGTTTGATCCATCCGCTATACAAAGTTATGGAGGAAACTTCTATACTTTGGTAATAGTCAATGATTACTCTAGGTATACTTGGACTAAGTTCTTGAAAACTAAAAATGAGGCATTTGATAAATTTGAAATTCTAAGTAAGAAAATTCAAAATCAAATAGGAAATAGTATAGTGTCAATTATAACCGACCACGGTCGTGAGTTTGATAACGAAATCCAATTTGGAGCTTTTTGTGATGCTAATGGCATAACACACAATTTCTCGGCTCCTTGAACCCCTCAATCAAATGGTGTAGTAGAACGTAAGAATAAAACACTTCAAGAAATGAGTCGAACAATGTTAAATGAGCAAAATGTACCCCAAAATTTTTGGTGTAATGCCGTTGACACATCCACATACATTTTAAATAGAGTCTTAATTAGACCATTCTTGAATAAAACACCATATGAGCTTTATAGAGGCAAAAAGCCTACATTAGGATATTTTAGAGTTTTTGAAAGCAAGTGCTTCATTTTAAACACTAAGGATTACCTCACCAAATTCGACCCAAAGTCTTATGAAGGTGTATTCCTAGGATACTCACAAAATAGTAAAGCATATATTGTATTGAACAAAGAAACCTCAAGAGTCGAGGAATCGTTGAACGTAACATTCGACGAAAGTCCACCTCCCTCTAAGACATCACCTTTGGTGGATGATGACTTAGTTGAAAGTCAAATGGTTGAAAACCAAGAAAATGTAGAAAATGACAAAGAGGATGAACCCATGAATAAGGAAATAGTCAACATCAAGGAATCTAGAAGTCATCCATTAGATAATGTCATAGGAAAAATTAACGAAAGAACCTTAAGATCGAAAGTCCAAAACCAAAGTAATTTCTTTTGTTTTGTTTCAACTATTGAGCCTAAAAATATAAATGAGGCCATAAAAGATGAATATTGGGTCGTAGCAATGCAAGAAGAATTAAATCAGTTTGTTAGGAATGACGTTTGGACATTGGTCCCTCAACCTAAAAATCAAACCATAATAGGAACAAAATGGGTGTTTAGGAACAAAATGGATGAAAATGGTGTAGTGTCTAGAAACAAAGCTAGGCTAGTAGCACAAGGCTACAATCAATAAGAAGGTATAGATTACGACGAAACATTTGCACCCGTCGCTAGGCTTGAGTCAATTAGAATACTTCTTGCATATGCATGTGCATATGACTTTAAACTATTCCAAATGGATGTTAAAAGTGCTTTTCTGAATGGTTTTATTAATGAGGAAGCGTACGTAGCAAAACCTCCCGGCTTTGCCGATTTTGAAAAACCAAATCACATCTACAAACTTAAGAAAGCATTATACAGACTTAAGCAAGCACCAAAAGCTTGGTATGATCGACTTAAGACTTTCCTAGTTGACCATAAGTACACCATGGACCTAGTAGACAACACTCTTTTCACCAAGAAAAAGGGATCACATATTATCATAGTCCAGATATATGTGGATGACATTATATTCGGTTCAACTTGTCAAGAGTTATGCGACGATTTCTCAAAAATCATGCATGACGAGTTTGAAATGAGTATGATGGGGGAACTAAACTTTTTCTTAGGTCTCCAAATAAAACAATTAGAAGATGGGATAATCTTCAACCAATCTAAGTATATAAGGGATATGCTTAAGAAATTTGGTCTTGAAGACTCTAAACCTATGAAAACACCAATGTCCTCCGAAACCAAACTCACCAAGGATGACGAAAGTGAATCCGTAGATAGCACTAAATATAGAGGAATGATTGGTAGTTTACTCTACCTCACGGCTAGTATACCGGACATTATGTTTAGTGTTTGTCTATGTGCACGCTTTCAAGAAGATCCCAAAACATCCCATCTTGAAGCCGTTAAATGGATCTTTAGGTATATTAAAGGTACTACACATTTAGGATTATGGTATCCCAAAGGAACATGAATGGAAACCATAGTGTATGCCGACTCAGACCATGCCGGTGACTATGTCAATAGAAAGAGTACAAGTGGTATTTGTACTTTTGTTGGGCATTGTCTCACCTCATGGTTTGCCAACAAATAAACAGCCCTAACAATATCAACAACTGAAGCCGAGTACGTGTCTGCAGGAAACGAGTGTCAACAAGCACTGTGGATGAAACAAGCTCTCGTCGACTATGGAATTGAACTCAATGACATTCCCATTCTTTGTGACAACAAAGGAGCCATTGACCTTAGCAAAAATCTAGTCCAACACGCCAGAACCAAACACATAGAAATACGTCACCATTTCCTACCCGACAATGTTCAGAAGGGAAACATCTCAATCGAGAAAGTATCCTCAGAGGACAACATTGCCGACATTCTCACTAAACCTCTTAAGAGAGCACCCTTTAACTTTCCTAGACTTGGTTTAGGACTAATGGAACCTAGTGAGTAGATAAAACCTTAGCTTGAACCTTAGATTAACCAAAAACCAAAAACCTGAGCCTGATCCACGGAACCAACCGACAACAAGGGCGGACCCCTTGTTTTGGTTCCACCAGATCCGCGGCCCCCTGAGTCAGTTTTTTAGTATATTAAATAAACAACATGTACTGTGTATCACAACTCCTAAAAACTTACCAACTACTGGAACTCGACTCAAAATCAACCAAACTCACAATTTACGTCATCTCCTTCCACCAATTTGTGATTTAACTATCTCTGTAAGTATCCTAATCATATCTACATTCTTGATCTGCGTCTAGAATTTCTATTTCATGCACAAAATCAAAACTTGGGGTTTATGCATATTTTTAGTAAAATCATGAAATATATTTACTGAATTGCATCACAAATCATTTTTTTCTTAGTTAGGAATTGCATCTTGTAGGACATTATCATAATTCATCAAAAACCCCATGAGAAATTTTTATCAAAATCTTCTCACGACTAGGAAAAACGGTTTTTGAACATTGTTCATACAAATACAAAACGTTATGTTTTAAACATCACTTACATAATGTCTCTCGAATGCTAAAGGGAATACATAACTAATATGTACTTTCGGGTACATTCAGTCGTAGATACATTGAAGTAGGAGCGTTTGGGTTATCTCTTGTTTATCATAAAACTTGCATACACAAAATTTTCATGCATCAAAAGGAGTCGAGATAACCACACCTCCGCATTGTCCCCATATAGGCACACACTAGAAATCTATATACGTATTTTAAATAGTTTTAACTAAACTATGTAATTTCGTGTCTAGGATAATCATGCCTCCCTCGACTTATTATGATCACAAAGAAACCGTCAAATACCTACCTAAACACCATAAAACCAAAGGACTCACCGAGGACCAAGTTAACATCTTTATAAAGCATTAGAAAAACGCTATGTACATGAGGGTAGAACCGTAGACCCCTCATTCCTAGAAGGAACCATTCTTAAAGAACAACTTGCCGCAATCCAATTCGATTGTCTCCTAGATATCGATAAACCCATAATCCCTAGATTCATACTTGAATTCTATGTGAGTGTAGGTCTTAGCACAAATGATCATGGTTACATGAACATCCATTTCAAAGTAAACCAAACTCAATTCAACATCCCTCTAAATCAATTTGGAGAAGTCTTAGGTGTTCCAAGTCAAGGAACTTGCTTCTATTCGGACAAATGGTCATTGTCCATCCTCGATTCCAACTTTGATCGTACACCACCATATGACACACCCCTAACTCCAAAAGAAACCATTTGTGAGCATCTTTTTGTAGCTAGAACCTCTCACACTAGGGCTAGTCGAGGTCGAGAGGTAGATCGAGATCCGTTTGGCATGGAGCTAAACGAACTTAGGCCCCAATTCAAGAAGCTCGAGGAAGTTCTTAGGGCAAACGTGATTAGCACCATATGAAATAGAGACCATGTCAACGCTAGCCTTTGTTATATGCTCTATTGTGTGTCTAACCACCAACCATTCTACCTCGCCTATTATATCGCCAAAAGAATGGCCGATATTCCAGTCTTAGGAACCACCGCAATGCCCTACGGGATGCTTCTCACCCGTCTTTATAGAGCTTTTGTACCCATTCCTCGAAACTCTAGAGGTTTTGTTCCCGACTACACCGAGATTGACCACACCTTTGTACCACTTAGCGATCATCGGGTAGCCGTAGCAAGAGGTAAACGAGCTCATCCTCCCACCTCATCATCATCATCATCATCGGTTAGCGAGGATGATGGTTTGCCAAATTCAAGGATTCCTCCACCCGAGTATATGAGTCAACTACCTCCCATCGACAACCAATCTGAGGAGTTTCGTCAAACACGAGGAATGATGAAAAATATTGGACGGTGGATCATGAAGCTCAACAAGAAGCTTAGCAAGAAGTGAGGGTTAGGGAATGTTTGGTATAAGACAATGATGTGTTGAATTCTGGTGTTCGTAGAATATTATGTTGATGTGGTACTTTTATGTGAACTAACATAACTTTGCAGGACGATAACACGCGATGTTATCAAATTTTCATGCTTAAGCCACCGTTTGGCTTAACTCTCTTTTATGGTAAGTTTAATACCATCGGATTGATTTCTATATTCACATGTGTTAGAACCTGTGTTTTTGTGCTTAATCAATCATAATTAATTAATTACATAGGATTTAGGAAAATTTTCGGGATTTCAACGGGTTTCGGGTAGTTTCGTAAGCCCTCTGTTAAGAAAATTAAGGAACATTCGGCGGATATGGCGGACCCAAGTTATGGGTTCCGTCTGTTGTATTTTTTGGCTACGCCAAATTTCATTCTGCGGATTCTGCGAAACCAAATTTTAGGTTCTGCACTTGTTGTCGTTTGGATCCGCCAATTCAACAGTAACTTTTTCAAATTTCCCGACTAATCCCGATCCTTAGATTATTGATTCTAGTTCTTAGGATTATTCTACTGATCATTAGGCACATTTAGAAACACTTAGAATCATAAGAAATCCATTTCCCACCTAAATTTGAAAATTCAAATTTTCTTCCAAGTTACCTTTCTGTAACAAGCAAGGAACCCTCAATTTGGTTCCTTGTAATCCGTGGAAACATCACATCAATAGATTTCCCACTCAAACCTTGCATTAACTGCATATCCTCAACCCTTTACTCAACTCCATCTCTATGGGTTGACTTAGATGATGTGACTAGCACAATTTTTTGTTCCAAATCATTAGGAACCTCAATCCTTCTATGGATCAACATCAAATCCAAACACCAATTTCCATAATCCTTCCTGCCAACACTCACACCTTCACTATCAACTCTAAGTATCATCCCTGTACTTGTTAGCAAACCTTCTCATTTTAACCATGACAAAATCCAACAACTCTTCCACCAACAGACCATCACGCAGGACTGCTCGCATAAGTGTCAGACAGTGTTGCTTTGTGAACTTAACATCTTCATCAGAGGAGTCATCACCTCTCAACATCTCCTTACCCATAGCCAATGAGAATTTTCTCAACCTCTCCACTCCAACACCACCAAATGTAGTCATCCATACTCCACCACCAACAATCACTCCTGTAGCTATCACACCACCACCCGCTCCATCACAACCTCCATCACAACCTGCTAGATCACCATCACCATCACACTCACCCAAACTACAACCAATGGAGTTATTTGCTACTCCTCCAACCTCACCACACCCATATCTTGAAACTTTGGAAGACCTTCCAACAAGAACTACCAATCCTCCTCTTATGACCTTTGAAGGTCAAGAACCTCTCCTCTTCCATCCCATTTATCGGGATATCCATGGTCCTCTCTACCGTGACCAAGAGCCACCACAACCACAACCTCAACAACCCTCGCCAACATCCACACTCAATCCCATTGATGAAGCAACGTGGAACAAGCAACCCCAATCACAACAAGAAATCAACGAGGAGTTAGACCGCCTCTATGCTTTCTCAAATATGGTGGATTCCCACCTCCATGAGGCAATGGACTTGCAATCCACTTTGATGGCCTCCATTATGTCTCCAAACCACATTTTACCACCACCACTATCAAACAACCAACCACCACCACCACCACCAACTCATGAACCAACCCTTTCACCTCCCAAATATGATTGTATCATGTGCGAGAGGACTGCCCATTTGGTTCAGCGAACCAACATCTCGGTTCTTGAATTGCAAAACGAAATGCGATTCATTTAGAACCACATTCTCGAGCGCCTTAATGCGCTTTCACATCCTCTACAATAGAAGTCTCTCCTTAGTTTCCTTTTATATGATATCTTAGGACTTTTGAGGACTTTTCTTTTTAATTTTTAGGACTCTTTCTTTTTATGTAATTCCTTGTTTTGTGACTTTTGTCACAAACAATTTTCTAAATGAAAGGATGTTACATTTATGCTTGTGGGTGATCACTACATATGCATTATATTTTGGTTGATTTACTAACATTATATGGTTGGTTATAGTATTAACATTGTTTGAACTTTGTGATTGGTTTGAACATTTTTAGTTAGTTGACTTTTTTAGTCAAACGGGTTAAACTACATTGCTTGGTTGAACCTTTACATTTGCATTATACTACTTGGTTGGATTGATTCATATACAACTAACTTTTGTTTTGTAGCTTTCTCATCCTTGAATCCAATACGTTGGTACCCTAGCAACGGGGAGTATTGATCAAGGGGGAGAATATCATGTACTAATCTTCTGTTTTGTAGCATTCATAATTCTTGAATCATATACGTTGGTACCCTAGCAACAGGGAGTATTGATCGAGGGGGAGCATATCATACACTAACTTTTGTTTTGTAGGATCATTCATGCATCATGAACTTGGAACTCCAATTAGGGGGAGTATTATCCAAGGGGGAGCTTTAAGGTCTAAAAATCATTGAATCATTCTTGGTACCCCAAATTAGGGGGAGTTATAACCAAGAACCGTTCACCACATTCCGCTATGCATTTCTTCTTTTTGTTTCGACAAAAAGGGGGAGATAGGATTAAGTTCATACATCACTGTTAACATCACAGTACATGCTTTTATGCTTAAAATAGTTTTCACAACTTGCATAAAACTAACTTAATCTATATTTTTAAAAGACTTTCACTTTACTTACTCCATTGCTTAAAAATAAACGTTATGTTTTGTCATCAACAAAAAGGGGGAGATTGTTAATACAAATATCGTCCTAAAAACGTTATTTATATTTTACGATCTTTGCTTTATTTTGTTAATGACAATTATAAGGTTTATCTTTAGCAAAGCATAAGTATATGTTAAATTCTTTTACATTTTAGTAACAAGCTTTTTAAAACTCATTTACATATCACATGATCACTAGGAATTACACATTGCATACATTTATACATTTACATGTTTATTTTTATTTCTTAAAAATAGAAATATACATGACATCATGGCATGCATCATTTAGATAGCTTAGTTGACTTTACAATATATTTTGGAAAGATCTTGAAGCAAAGGAGTTGACTTTGTAAGATCTTGACAAGACTTGACAAAATATGGAAAGATTTGTGAAGTTCTTAGCTGGCATGTTCCCGCGGAACCAAACCAGTATATGGGCGGAACCCATATTTTAGGTCCGCCGGATCCGCGGGTTGTCTGGTCAGTTTTACCTATAAATAGCAAGCTGATCATTCAAGCACTCTCATCACTTACATAGCATAAAGTACATATTCATTCATTTATACATTACTAACCCATTCATTTCATTCTTAGTGATCTTCCTTTTGTAGGAAAGAGATCAAGCATCAAGGATCAACAAACTGTTGCAATCCTGTTAGTATAGTTACAATGTGATTTGTTAGTAGTTCACACATCATTGTTATACCATTCATTCAGTAGTGATCGGTTATTGTTTTAATCCTCAAAACACATAGAGTGTCGGGAGTGGTTGAACCCTTGTAAAGAACTCGACATCTAGCTTAGTGTCGAAAATTGTATAGGCGACGTCAGGTTGGTTCTACCTTGAACTAGAACCCGGTATTTAGCTTTGTACCAGAAAAAGGTGTAAGCGACGTGTGTAAAGGTTTTCTTCGCCAAGAAGGGAGCTTGTTTCATAGTGAAGAAAAACTCTCGAGTTAGAGGCTCGAGGAGTGGAGTAGGGCAAGGAAGAGAGTCATTGTAGCCGAACCATTATAAATCTTCATGTTGTGGTTTGATTGTTCTTTTCCTTACTTGCATTACTTATATTGATTGTCTGTGTGCATTAACTTGAAATCACGTTAAGTCTCAAAGCGAATTAAATTTAAAACGGTAAAAACTATTCAACCCCCATTCTAGTTTTCCACATAGTTGATGAAACTGGTACTGCACAGATTGTGCTTTTTGACAACAATGTGCATAAGATGACTAATTTGACCGCGTTTGAAATCATGCAACAACATGGCATGGATACTGATCAATATTTTCCAGATGAGCTTGATCAAATCATTGAAAAACAATATCTTTTTAAGATTCTGTATTCTGAGTTTAACCACAACAATAACAGCCACATATATCGAGGTGAAAAAGTTAATGAAGATGTTGATACAATCAACTACTTTAAGAACGGCTTCCTAGAGGACGAGGTTTTGACACTGCATTATTGTATTATTTATTAATCCATATACCCCAAGTTGTTACAAATTGAAATTTTCGTTGTCAAATAAAACAGGAAGCCGAAGATTACTTACAAGATGACGAAGATGATTTTGAAGATGATGAAAATGTTCCAGATGATGCTGACAATGAGTTATATGAAGATGAGGATGGAAATGTAAAATTATCTACAGATATGAATGAGGTATTATATGCGTATTTTAAAGACAATAACGCAATATCTTTATTTGAAAACATTTTTGTATTACTGTTTTTTTTTTTATTAAACATTGTAGGCTGTTGAAGATGGCTTTACAAACACATCATATGGTATCGATGAGGTAGTATAATATTTAATAGTTAAATTCATTCAACATGAAAACATGCATAAAAATGAAACTTAGTTTTCACCCTTTCTTGAAATCACCACAGGAAAACAATTTAAATCAAACCAGATGTGGTACGTTGGATGACACTACAACATTATCGACCGATATGAATGAGGTATTATTCACTACCTTAATAAAGGAGTAGATGTTTACTCATATTCTTAAATCCATTTAACTCCGTTACAAATTTTATATTATTAACCATGTTTTAATAAAACACAGGAAGGAGATGTTAACAACGGTGTCCCTACCATGGTCGAACCCCATGGATGTGATAAAAAAAGAAGCCGTGAAATGGTTGAGCAACCAAATTATAAAACAGAAGATGAAGAGGAGGATACACATCAGAATAAAAAATGAGTACAAGCATCATTGAAAAGGATGTGTGATATGAAATAGAATGCACTTAGTTTTATCCTTCCACATTTAATTTACATTGAACAATTGTTTTTCGTTTAGCAGTTATTTTATTAATGGATTTTTATTTGGCTTTTTATATTACAAATTACATATAATGTTTGTTTTGTTCTATTTCATTTTGGCTTAATGAGAATTCTTAGTGGTTTTTAGGTGTAGTATATTAGAATTGATTAGTTTGTT
This sequence comes from Artemisia tridentata subsp. tridentata, assembly GCA_021014915.2. NCBI lineage: Eukaryota > Viridiplantae > Streptophyta > Magnoliopsida > Asterales > Asteraceae > Artemisia > Artemisia tridentata. The sequence goes on from CP139504.1 coordinate 38,146,079, forward strand.
AGCTTTTAGAGTGCTTACTACGTTTACATGAGCAGTACTAACTTTTAGTACTGCTCCTTTAAACTTAGTACTGCTAAAGGTTTTTGTCAACAATGAGGTTTCAGCAGTACTAACTTTTAAGTTTTAGAAAAAGTGTCTTCATAAAAATTTACTTATCTCAGCTTTTTAAGTGGCCATTCATTTATTTGACTTAGTTTTATTGAACTGCTTTTGTTAGACAATCAAAAAGGAATATGATATGTGGTGTTATTATGAAAATTCTTTTGGGTTTATAAGCTTGGTGTAAATAAATACATGATGTCCCATATAGATAGCTTTTAAAGTGCTTATTCAGTTGCTAAAAAACTTTAACTGTACTAAGTTTAAAGGAGCAGTACTAACGTGAAATTTAGTACTGCTGGAACCTCATTGTTGCTAAAAAAAACTTTAGCAGTACTAAGTTTAAAGGATTGGTACTAACTTTAAAGTTAGTCCTGCTGGTTCTGTTTGGCTTATTTCCGGCTTAGTTAAAAAGTTTTAGAAAAAATGCATTTATAAAAATTTGTTTATCTCAGCTTTTTAACTGGCCATTCATTTATTTGACTTACTTTTATTGAACTGCTTTTGTTCATGGGCGGATTTGGGCTGGAGCAGGCTCAGCAACCGAGCCGGGCCCAACCCACTAAGGGGCACTAAAATTTTTTATACCCATAACCCATTATATGTACTAGGCCCAACCCACTAACTCACTAAAATAAACCCTATTAATCATTTAATCCAAAAAGTCAAAAACATTGTGTGGACAGAAGGGTGAAGGGCTGAAGGCGTGAAGATTCATTTGCTTTCAATAATCATCTCCATCTTCAATTCTTCAAATCATAACTAAGGTTAAATAATGTTAATTTTTTTTTTCAATTTTGCCTATTTGCCTAATGCCACTGTCCCAGCCGTAGTTATCAATTTTAATTTTTTTTTAGTTATCAATTTTGCCTAGTTATCAATTTTTAGTTATCAATTTTGCCTAGTTATCAATTTTAATTTTTTTTTGCATAATTGTATACATATATTGATATACAGTATATACTCAAATTGAGTAATTGATATTTGACAAATGACAAATTGTTAAATAATGTTAATTTTTTTTTTCATATGTAGTTGCTTAAAAAAAATTATGCCTCCTAAACAAGCATCCGGTAGTTTAAAACGAAAAAGAAAAGCAAAACAAGTAGCGCTTATAAAGTCTCAAAAAGGGGCTATGAATAAATTTCTCAAAAAACAAGATGCGGGTCCTTCTAATGTTGATGAACAAAATGATGGTAATGGAAATGACAATGTAGAAGATGTTGGTAATGATAATGTTGATGTGAATGTGGAAGATTTCGTAAATGAGAATGTTGATGTTAATATGGAAGAAGATGATGCTCGTGCTAATGTTGAAAAAGATGATGTTGATATATTTGACCCTAGAAATTGGCGTTTACTTAGTCCTAACATGATCAACAAGTTGGTAGAGCAAGGTCCAAAACAAAATTCGACTTTAAGAATACTCTCTTTTCGAGATCCGTTAATAGGTGGGATAATTGAGTTCTTCAAGGAATATACAGAAGTGGGGTTGGCTAAGGCGATCGATGAAGCTAAAATAGTTGCAAGTAAAATGGGTGTTGATCCGGTATTCCCTCAAAGGCGCATTATTCGTAAGAAAAAACAATTTGATGATACTTCAACTGAGCTAGAAGTTTTATTTTCACCCGAGGAGGATTTTAAAGTTAACTACTTTTTATATATTGTTGATCAAGCACTTGCTTCTATTGAACGAAGATTTGAACAATACCAACAATATGAAAAACTATTTGGGTTTTTGTTTCCTAAAAGGTTGAGGCAACTTGAAGAAAGTTTGCTTAAGTCACATTGTCATGCTCTTGAAGATGCATTGAAGTACGAAGGAAAAGCAGATATTGATGGCGATGAACTTTTTCTGGAGTTGAAGTTGTTTGAAAGATTTTTACCGAGTAGAATTATCAGCCCTGTTCATGCTTTACAAAATCTAAAGGAGGTCGAATTTTTAATTTCCAAATGCATTCTATTTTCGATATATATATATATTCTTTACTATTCTGGTAACATCTAATTTCCAAATGCAGGGCGGTGGTGTATTTCCTAATGCAATGATTGCATACAGAATATTGTTAACTATTCCAGTGACGGTGGCATCAGCAGAAAGAAGCTTCTCAAAACTCAAGTTGTTGAAGTCATACTTAAGATCTACAATGTCCCAAGATAGACTGAATGGATTAGCAATGATTTCTATAGAGAGCGATATGTTGGATAACATGAATTATGAATCGTTGATCGAAGACTTTGCCTCAAAAAACGCGAGAAGAACCGCACGGTTTACTTAAATATATTTTATTTTGTAGAAGTAATACTTTTGTTGCAAGAATGATTTTTGTTTGTATTTTTGGCTTTTCGTACTTGATTATGGTCTATGGATATTATAAAATAGGGGCACTTTTATTTTTTTCGTGCCGGGCCTAATTTTTTTTGACGTTCTCAGCACCGCCCCTGCTTTTGTTAGACAATAAAAAAGGAATATGATATATGGTGTTATTATGAAAAGTCTATTGGGTTTCATATCATGAAAAATACAAAACATTAACATCATCATTTTAGAACTTTGCCCCATTTCGTGAAAAGAGAGTTATGTTTATATAGAATTTGATCGTTTGATCTTTTTATTTGTGGATGCCAACAAATAATATTAGAGATATCCCATGTTGGAAAGTTGTAGATATGAATTGAAAAAGTGAACACATATCTCACATGGGAAGTTGTAGATATGAATTGAAAAAGTGAACACATATCTCTTTTTTTTTAAATGGAGAGAGCACTTGATATAGGGTCATATGTTGTCATACTACAAACACATTGGTGGTTAGCGTTCATTGGCTTGGCTTTTGTTTTCTTTTCTTTGTCTTTATACGACCAAAATAGTAGTTTTATAGGGATAAAGAGTTTAAGATTACTTTGACATCAACATTTGCACCCTTTAATTATATATTATATACTATATACTAAAAGGCAGGATTTTGGCTGCTTTAAAAACATGTACGTCACTGTTGTTTGTACAGTAACATGTGCTTAAAAAAATTGTGCACAACAGTGGTTGGCCAGCTTCAAAAACATGTACGAAACAGTTGTTGGAACTGTTGTTTGTACAGTAACATGTGCTTAAACAAGTTGTGCGCAACAGTTAAAGTTGGCTTAAACAGAGTAGGATAATTAGTAATATTTTTGCACGAATATTATGGCCCAAGTTGTGTTAATCCTAACCCTAACCCCATACACTCCTCGCCTCCCGAGACTCGAGCAAACCAAACGGACCTCGCAGCAATTCCAAATCCAACCATAACCTCAAAACAATGAAAAAACAAATATCAAAACAATCGAATACTCACCGAGTCAACCGAGTTGACTCGGCGAGTTGACCGAGTCAACTGCTATACGAAGGGGAGGGAAATCCACACGATTCAAAGGTTTTAAAACCATCTTTTTATTAACCAAAACTTTTATAGAGTCAGATTTAATAAAAATAAAAAGTAGGGTTTTCAAAAAGTTTTATAAAAATAAAGATGGGAGGCGCGTGAAAGGTTTTTACCGAGAGGAAATGGAGAAAGGGAGGTGGTAGCGCCGGCGGTGTTGCAGTGGTGGTAGGTGGCGCGTGAGGGTGTTGTGGCGGGAGCCACGAGCCAAGAAGCTCCAGAAATGATCAGGATAAACCGATCTATTGATTGGGCAATTAAAATAGCTCGCCGGAAAATATTTCGGCGACGGTGGTTGACCGGAAGTGACGGCGGTCGCCGGACGGAGGTTGTAGCCGGCGAGGGTAGAGAGAGAAAGGGGAGGAGTGTGTTTGTGTGTGTGTGTGTTAAAATGAAATAAATAAATAATTTTGGGTTTTTATATTTTCAGGAGGGACCAAACTTGGGCAAAGACAAAACTGAAAGGGTGGAAATAAAACCTTTGGGCGGAGGGGCCATTTCTGACAAAATTGCTAAACTTTTGTAATAAACACTGTGGGACCCATTCGACATACCAAACGGACTCGAAAAATTATGAAACTTGCGCCTTTGTTCGCGAAATAATTTTTCCAATAAAAACGAGTATAAATATGCAATACTTTCTCGAAATAAATATATTTGGCAAATACGATTCGTTTCGTGCTTTCTAGGTTGTCGCTTTTATAAAGGGTCAATATTTTATAGCTAAAAAGTGTATAGACATAAATGACATTTACATTTCTCTAAAATCTAGCACTAATATTTAACTTTTACATTCATATAGATATTGTTAACATATTAGCTCTACAAGTTTCTTTTAGTTTTTTGCTATTTACATTTGAATATTTTAATCACTTTTGAAGTTGAGTTATATTTTTTTGACCCAAGAAGTCAAACAGTCTTCTTTAATACTTTCTTGATAACGCATTCAAATTATTGCTTTCTACTCAAGCCGCTTGCTATGAATTTGAAGCATGTGGTCAGGTGTCAAGCATGGATCAACGGCCAAAGCATAGGAAGATATTGGACTAACCATGCAAATGAAATGTGTGGTGTTTGCAAGTATCCGGTACCTTTCTGACCCAGGAAATGTCACACGGGTTGTGGTAACACATATATGGTATCTTTTAGGTGATAATATCTTGATATGTTGTAGTCAAGATCTTTTATATTACTTACTTATATGCAAGATTGTTTTAGTGTGCTTCGACATAGCCATTTGATCTACTACTTTGTCCCACGAAATGGTTTTTTGAGTTGCAGAGAGTTAGCATAATATAATTGCATATTGCGTCTTTTCATGAACGCTTGCCAAGTTAATTGTTATAGTAATATGTGTTGTTTCATCAATCATATATATCAAGAATATAAGTTGTAGTTTTAGGAGGCTTTCTTAGTGGAAGATCGGAATAACCGGAAGCAAATACAACCTTTATACAATAAACGTTATAGACCAACAAACAAAAAATGTTCACACAAACTCACCCGCCGCAACGCGCGGGTTTCCCCACTCGTTAGCTCTACGTGTAAGGAAACTATATGATATGACATTTAAAAATCACTCAGTCTCACTAATGTTGGAAAAAGAATACCATAAATTCGAGTTACACAAAAGTTTCATCTACTAGGCTTCTCATCAAACATTTGAACTTGTAATATATTTAGAACTCTAGCTCCCGTTGTCCAATTAAAAAACAATTAAACATTTGAACTTGTAATATATTGATCAATTAAAAAATCTCTGATCTTTACAAAAAAATCAATATGCGAATAACAATCAACAAACACAGCCAACCTATGTGTTTGTTGATTGTTATTCGCATATTGATTTTTTTGTAAAGATCAGAGATTTTTTTAGATGAGATTAGTATAGGTTGACGTTTGAAAAGATTTGTTAAGATTAGTATAGGTTGATGTTTTTCTTAAAAAAAATATAAAAATAAATAAATAAAAACGAATTGCCAAGTTTTATTAACAACTTTCTGGAGTGCGGGTAAGGCAAAGTCTGAAGTAAATTCATATTAAGATCCGGTTTTGTGTTTGCACTAAGAATCATGAATCAGTGATGCTTGAGATTAAAATTGACAAAAACTTTAGATGATTTAGTAACATGTTATTTCATTTCCTTAGTGCCATTCCAACTGGGTTATTAAATTTCATTATCGAGGTGGGTAAATTGATTGTTCATATGGAACTAAAACGCCATCACTTTTAATCATGTTTTTTTTCTTGTTCTTAAAAATGTTACTTTGAATTAGGTAGTGTGTTATGTTATCTTGTGACTTTTATTTTAAAAGTATTTAACCTTGACTATTATTTTTTCTAGGCGTGACAACATGTTCTGTGAAGGCGTGCAGATATGTTTTAACGAATTTGATGAGAAATTGGAAGCTCATGGATGTTCTTGGAAGGCGTGCATATATGTTCTTTGAAGACGTGCACATATGTTTTAACGAATTTGAAGAGAAACTGGAAGTACATATATGTTCTTGGAAGACATGCATGTATGCTCTTGGAAGACGTGCACACATGTTCGAAAGAATCTGATGAGAAACTTTAAATGTATATGTTTTGTGCACATATGTTTTTAGAATGTGTGCATATATATATTCAAAATGATACATTTGATTCGTATTTCATTTGATATAAAAATTTGTGTATGATATTATGTTCTTGGTTTGTAATAAATCTAAAGGTTACGACTATAATTTTTGTTTTTAGTTTTATTTAGAAGTTTATAGAATATACGGCAGAAACATATGTGCAATTACATTTTTAAGTAAAACTAATTTGAAGTTTAAACTATTGTAAATAAAAACACATGTAAAAATTTACATTATTTAAAAGAAACACATATGCACCATGACTTTCTAGAAACATGCATGCAAGAAACACACAAAAAAAAAAAAAAAAAAAAAAAAAAAAAAAAAAAAAAAATTTCCAAAAATACTTTTTTTTTCGTGCAGATGGATCTGGACCGCCCATTTCCAGATCTGATCTTGACTTTTGTAAAAAAAATAAGATCTGACGCAACGATCACAGTATCAATTGACCATTAAAACGATTTTTTTAATTTTTTTTCCTTTTGAGGGATCCTTACTATTTTTGTCTTATTTACTTTTTTTTTTTTTTTTTTTAATTGTTATTTTTTTTATTATTAGTCCTATCGTGATATTAAGTATATTTTGAAAGGGTTTTATGATAGTTACGGTGAGTCGGTGATATTATAAAACCAACGTGATATTAAGCTTTTTTACATGTAAAAATGAACCGTGATATTAAAAACCCATGATAGTTACGGTGATATTATAAAACCAACGCGATATTAAGCTTTTTTACATGTAAAAATGAACCGTGATATTGAAAAAGTTACTTTGATATTAGTAAAAAACTTAATATCATTGTTTTTTTTATTGCGATATTAAAAAAAAACTTACGGTGATATTAAAAAAATTCAAAAAAAAAAAGTATGAGTGTTAGAGTGATATTAAAAAAAAAAAACATAGTATCATAATACCTTTTAACCATGAAAACGATTCTTTTTTGAATTATTTTTTCAGCTATTCTTAATAATTTTTTGTCCTCTTTCTTTCTTTTCTTTTTTTTTTTTCCAGATTTTTTTGATTTATTTTTTTTGATTGTTACTATGATATTAATCTGCATCATCCATACTTAAAATCTAATCGGCACCGATATATATATATATATATATATATATATATATATATAATATATATATATATATATATATATATATAACAGGATAAACATGACTAGATAAAGCCACATCATCACAAATAAGTCCACGCCATCATCATTAAGTCCACGTCAAAGTCCACATCATCACATTAAAGTCCATATAAGCAATAATTCGGATGTTAATTTATTTGTCAAAAAATCCAATTCATGGATTCGAACTCAATACCATGTTCATATTATGTGGTGTGTTACCCACTGAACCACCTAATTTTTTTTTTGTTAGATTATGCAGACGAATTTCTATAAAGGATACTACGCAATCATCATATTTTTAGTATTTGATAAGTATGAAAAATATTCATTGTAATCTTAGCCCCATTCGGATTGGGTGTGTATGTTTTTAAACCTAATTCAACATTATATATATGGCTTATTATGTCATATCATAACCCATTCACAAACACACATTATACACGATCCATATATCAATATGCGACCAAAAAGACATTCAGCAAGGCTGTCAAGATCAAACGTTAAGAAGACGTCTGAAACTGGAGCAAAAAAGATGAAAAACAAAAACACTATAGTTGATTCATCGGGTAATTTTTAGAATAAACAGTTAAACATTGATTGTTTGGTTATGAATATGAATCGTATTATGAGTTAAACATTGATTATTTGTTTATAAATATGAATCGTATTATGAACTGCTTATATACTTTTGAATTTTGTGTTACTAAAATGATTTATCAGTACTAAGTTTAAAGGAGTAGTACTAACTTGAAAGTTAGTACTGCTATTATGAGTTTAAAGGAGCAGTACTAACTTTAGTACTGCTGGAACCTAATTCTTATAGTATGTACGATTAGGTTTTCATACGTAATTAAGAATTGTTTGTGTAAAAATTTTCAGCAGCAACTGAGGAGGCAAACATTTATTAATAATTAAACATGCATGGTTTTAAACATTCATTAGATATTGATGTGCCCGTTTAGAGTGCAAGTTTTAAATTTATAACACGATCTACCAATGTTTCAAACGCAACACATACGAGCAAGTATACTCGTTCGTGTGTAGTAAGAGGTGAAATGGTAAGCCGAGGTCGTTCGCAAGGATTTGTTTAGTTTTTGTGTGACGTGAGTTTGAATATAAAATCAAGCTTATCAATGATTCTAATAGCAAGCAAATAAAAATGATGATGTAATTCAATATATTAAGACTACACTTGCCTAGACTAGTTTGTGTGAAAAACTAGAAGGGGAGGTTGAATAGTTTTATGTCTTTTTAATCTATTATAACACCTTTGTTTTATACTTTTAAAAACTTTAGATTCTAGTTTGTTATGAAAAATAAAACATAAATCTTATTATTAGTTATATATGTATTCTTTTAAATTGATTGTAAAAGTTTTGGTTTCTTGAATGGATTTTCAATTTGATCTTTATGTGAAGTTGACCTCTAATTAATACTAGCAATTATATAAGCCTATGTGTATGAAAGTAATGACGATGCAAGTAAAAAAATAAATAAGGTATGGTAAGATCTAACCGAGACACGAGAGATTTATAGTGGTTCGGCTACAAGGACACCTTCCTTGCCCTACTACACTCCCCGAGCACACCTTGCTCGAGAGTTTTCTTCACAACTTCAATAAGCTCCCTTATGGCGGAGAAAACCGTACACAACTTTGGCTTACACGGGTTTAACGACACAAAGCTAAATGTCGAGTTCTAATCGTAGCTAGAACCAATCTCACAACTTCACAACACAACTTCTTCACAACTTATTCACGACTACTTCACAACGGCTTCACGACTGCTTCACGACTTCTTCACGACTTCTTCACGACTTCAACACGACCGCTACACAACCTCTGTGATGCGGCTTCACGACTTCAACACTATGTCTTCATGACTAAGACTTCACGACTTCAACATGTCCGCTACACAACCTCTATGCTACGGCTTCACGACTTCAACACTAGGACTTCACGACTAGGACTTCACGGCTTCAACACGACCGCTACACAACTTCTATGCTACAGCTTCACGACTTCAACACTAGGACTTCACGACTAGGACTTCACAATTTAACACGACCGCTTCATAGCTTCTATGCTACGGCTTCATGACTTCAACACAAGGACTTCATGTCTTCTAAGCTACGGCTTCACAACTTCTACACCACGGCTTCACGACTTCTACAATTTGACCTCACAACTTCTATACCACAACTACTTATACAACATCTTCACTACTTACACACAACACTAATCTACAACACACACCTTACATATAAATGAAGGAATGATTTACAAACTTTGTTAAACACACAACTTAAGTAACAAAATGATACTAAGTTGTAATACTTCTAATCTTGATTGATAGAAGTATTCTTCTTTTGCACTTGGATGGTGGAAACTTGGATCACTTGGAAACCAATGCTTAAGATTACATGATCAAAGGTTTTTTGAAGATATGAAATGAGATTTACAACAGAAAGTTTTAGTGCAAAAGGGTGAGTAAAAATCCAGGGGAAGGCTGGTATTTATAGGAGAAAAATCTGGACAGCTGGAGCCTACTGGAGCGGGGGCGGTCCCCTTAATTATTAAGGGGGCCGCCTAGTAAAATTAAGGGGGCCGCCCCTACTGAACGTTGGCCAATTTTGTCCTTTTGTGGGGAAGGTTTTTCTGGAACATTTTAACTGATTTTGGTTAAAAATTTGAATTCATATTTTTATAAAAGATTAAACATTTTTATTTAATACCAAAAATGTTTTTCAAAAAAATATATAAAATGTTTTTGATGTTTTATAAAAAATCTAGTTATTAAGAAAATGTTCCTTTGATCATATAATGCATTAAGCACTTGTTTATTCATACCTTAAGTGATTAAGTTGTAGAAGTGAATATTTACAACTAAATACTTGTTTATTTGATAAGTTTATGTTTTAATGAGTTTACATTTTGTGATCATCAAAACATAGAGATATGAATAAATATTGATAATGTTTTTAGGCATTATTTATGTCAACAATCTCCCCTTTTTGATGATTACAAAACCTAAACTCATTAAATCCAAAAAGTTATTTTTGGACAAGTATTTAGTGAGTTTATATTCACTTCTCCCCCTTTTTGTAGCATCAAAAAGGTTGAGCCGACAAGTTTTAGAGACAAAATTTGTCGGAACGAGAACTCCCCTTTGATGTGCGCTCCCCCTCGTTTGAGGGCACCAAGGAATCGATATATGGAATACTTGCAAGAAAAATATTAGAAGCACAAGCATATATATAGCAAAAATAAGCATGCATATAAAGACATTCAGTAAAAATGTTGTATATCAATACACAACCATCCAAGATTATATTTAATCCTACATTAGCTAGTAAGTAATGCAATCTACATAATCATTCTAGGAGTACATGATCTTCCATGGGGCTTGCACACAAAATGGTTTGAAAAATTATTTTTGATTAAGCATTGCATATGCTTAATTTGGTGAGAATGAAGGTGGTGGTAGTGTAGTGGGTGAAAATGATGGAGGTTGTGGTGGAGGTTGGTTGTTAAGCATGTGTTCAAGGGATGAAAACATGTAGTGTATCTCATCTCTAAGACCAAAGATGATGGTTCGGTTGTGGATGTGGTGGTATTGGTGATGATGAGAAATGAGCATCAAGAGGTGTTATTGGTGATATGGAAATGACAAGTTGGGTGAATGGAGGTTCTTGAGTAGGAGGTGGAGTTGATGCTCTTGATGGTGGTGATGAAAGGTGTGAGTTGATGTAGTTATTGATGGATGAAGTGGAAGATATGGATGAAGATGTTGTGTCATGAGTGAAGGGTGTTTTTGATGGTGTATTTGGTGCACTTGGGGATTAACATTGAGGTGGTGGTGATAGAGTTTTGGTGTCTTAGAGATGATTTTGGTGATAGCATGGTGAATGAAAATGGGTGTATGATGGAGGTGATGGTTGATTTAGGTAAGGTTTGGGCTAGATAAAAGGGGTCGCAAGATGCAAAAAAAAACAGTAAATTTTACTGCCCAGATGGCCGGTCCCCTTAATTGTAGGCCGGCCCCCTTAAAATTAAGGGGACCGCCTAGGGAATTAAGGGGGCCGCCCATCTGGTGTTTTCCCAGGTGACCAAATATAAAAAATTTCCAGAAAAGGGTCATTTTTAGGGTGTTTTTGCAGCAAGCTCCATTTGAATCATGTACATCAAGAATGATTAAGTAGTGACATAAATATGTTAATTACGCATGCATACATTTAAAACATATTACGGAATAAGCATGTTATTAATCATCAAGCATGTATATATATCATGATATCAAGTATACAAGCAATAAGCATAACAATCATATATTAAAGACAAGAAATAAAGCATTCACTAGTTGAAAATAATTATGTTAAAAACATAATTATTGATACAACACATATTTTGCTTATAGCATGCAATAAGTAGAAAATTTTAAATTGCCTAAGAGATCCATTGGACTTGCTTGAGACATGAAAATTTGGATTATTTTGGATGGATGATGGTAAAGAGGGGGTAAAAAATGTTGGATTAATGGGGTTGTAAGTTTGGGTGTATGGATGTTGGAGAGAGTGTTGATAGAGGAATTGGAGGTGGAGAGCTTGGACTTGACCATGTTGAATGAGGGTTTTGATGTTGTTCAAGTGGTGGTGTTGGATTAGATCTAATGAGAAGATACTCAATCCAAGTGAGACGCTCATTTAAGGTGATGGTTTGATTTTGGAGAAAGATGCAACAAGGACTATTGTTGACATGTTTCTCAATTTGACTCAAGTGATGTGGTGATGATGGTAATGATGGTGAGATGGATGGTGATGATGGTAATGATGGTTTGATTTTGGAGAAAGATGCAACAAGGACAATTGTTGACATGTTTCTCAATTTGACTCAAGTGATGTGGTGATGATGGTAATGATGGTGATATGGATGGTGATGGGTTTAAGTTGCTTTGAGCAAGGTGCAAAGCAAGGAGAGCATTAAGCTCATGGGCTTCCTTGAGTTCTTCAATGAACTTCAAGTGTTGAGTGGAAGGTGATGATGATGGAGAGTGGTTGTTATTTGGTGGAAGTGGTGGTGACACTTTTGGTGGTGGAGACATTTGTGAACTTGGGTAATTATGAGTGAATGAAGGTGGACATATGGATGATTGGTTATGTGAGTGAAAGGGTTCATTAGGATGAGGTTTAGGTGTTGGTTGAGTTTGAACAACATCATTTGTTGGGTTATGGCAAATGTCAAGCTTCCTCCTCCAAAAGAGTATTTATGGTGTAGTGATGATGTGATTGTGGAAGGTAAATTTTGGAGGGTGGTTTGTGACAAAATGTGTTTGTGAATTTTGGGAAGTATAGGATAAAATGGGCTTAAAAATAGAAAAAGGGAGCAGCACCTTCGACCATCAGATGGCCGGTCCCCTTAAAGATTAAGGGGGCCGCCTAATGAATTAAGGGGGCCGCCCATCTGCTGATTTCCAGGTTACTGGAAATGGGTTTTTGGCAGAAAATTGTTGAAAGGGTTGTGTTTTTTTTTTTTTGGGTTTAGTTTCAAGCAAGTCCAACTTCTTTTGAGGCAATTTAGGATTTAATAACTTATGTATGCTAAGCATATTCATTAGACATTATTATCTAGCATGCAAACAACTCATTTAGCATGTAACATATATATGTTAGACAAGAAAACACTACATAGCACCAAGTAATTCATAGAATCATATTTAGGAAGATTAATAAGCTAGTTAAATAATCCTAATGAATATCTATGTGCATGGGAATGTAGAGTTGTGATAGCATGGACTTCTAAACTTGTACCAAGTGAGGTCTTAGTGAATAAATTATGGTTATTTTTAAATTTAGTTCACTTATAAATGTCACATACATAAATATAGATGACAGATATGAGATCACCATGCATGATTTAAAGAAATGTTTTTGGCATTATTCAACAATGTTTGAAAGTGGGTTTTTATGTGTGATGTGAAAAATATTTTAGTGAAATAGTTTTGGTTTTATTTCAAAATATTTTTATGAGGAAAGAAAACATATTTTTCCAATATTTGGTTTTGATAAACACGTAATTATGGACACAAGTTTGGAAGAAATGTAGGATGGTGAAACATGTAAAATAGAAATGTGTCATAATCTTTTGAAAAATTATTTTTCCAAAATGTGAAGTTTTTGCAAATTTAAAAATAAGTCCCATTAATTATAGGTTTAAAAAAAAATAATGGTTTATAAAAGATCTCATGCTCAAGTCTATTGTCACATGCTACCTCTTTCTACATATCCTATGACATTTACGCATGTATTATGACTAAATACAAAAATACATCATGTCAGAGTAGTTAGAGAAAAAACAAAAGCTATTATAATGACAATGCATTCAACTAAACAAATAATTACGAAGGCATGCAGTCAAATCACATAGGAGCAAGTAAACATCTAGAAATTTTATATATGCAGGATGACATACATCTAGGAATGAAAAGCTCTAGTGAAAAGCAAAGTTCATAACAGTAAACTATCGTTAGGTATATTTAGGAAGAATAATGTATTCAAGTTGGAGAATGAGTATGAGACTATTACTAGTGGTGCTCAATTCAGGCTAAACACGACCGTTTTTACGGGTTACACACACCCAACTTCTCATATAGAAGCAATTCAACCGTTAGGTCAAATTGAGTTTCTAGTCAATAGATTCTCCAGTAGTCATTCTCTTTTTAGAAGAAATTAAGTTCCTAAATTTACCTATCGAAGAGTACCAAATATGAAGATTGCTTGGTTTACTAATACTTAGGGGGGCTAACTAAAGGGTTTCTAGTTCATTAAGCCACAGAACGAATATAACTAAAGTGTAAAGGCAAAGCAACCTATCAGACTAAGCGTATCCTAAGGCATTAATAAGATTATATGCATGAAGTAATTACTTATGAAATTTAAAAAGAGAACTTACCTCACGTCCTAGCTTTTCTTCGTAATGTATCAGATGATGATCGACGTGTGAATGATAGGTGAGTCGGATGATGATCTTCTCCTTCGTCTGTGTCACTCCATGATCTTGGATTGAGTTCACTTTTGAGTTGATTCATGTAGTCTTCGTCGCTAACACCTACATTAACAACATTTGAACTAGTAGCACATGTATCTATTTTATCTACATGTTTATCTATTAAATTTTATAAGATAACTAATTCATGTACAAGATCAAAATCCTCATCTTTGGCTTGACATTTTTCTTGATGAAAGTTTAAGAAATTTTTCCAAATATCATTTGCCGTTTTATAGAAGAATATTCTTTCATATTCAACTTTCGGCAAGGTTTTATAAATAATTATTTTAGCTTTATTATTTATTTCATTCTTCGTTTTCAAATAATCAATTTGACTTTCAAAATCCGTTTTTGTTTGTCTTTCAAAATCCGTTTTTGTTTGATTTTTAAAATTAGTTTTTGTTTGACTTTCAAAATATGTTTTTGTTTAACTTTCAAAATATGTTTTTTTTTTACTTTCAAAATCACCAATCGAAATGACATGCCAAAGATCTAGATCAATTGATTTCACATAAGTTTCAAATTTATTTTTTCATTCAAGAAAAGTATAGTTTTCAAATAGTGGTGGTTTTAGCAAAGATTCCCCTTCTAGATATTTTTCGAATTCCATAGATCGATTCAAGTTTTAAAATACAGTATATTTTAAATATCTTGATTGACGTGGCTCTGATACCAATTGTGGAAAACTAGAAGGGGGGTTGAATAGTTTTATGTCTTTTTAATCTATTATAAAACCTTTGTTTTATACTTTTAAAAACTTTAGATTCTAGTTTGTTATGAAAAATAAAACATAAATCTTATTATTAGTTATATATGTATTCTTTTAAATTGATTGTAAAAGTTTTGGTTTCTTGAATGGATTTTCAATTTGATCTTTATGTGAAGTTGACCTCTAATTAATACGAGCAATTATATAAGCCTATGTGTATGAAAGTAATGACGATGCAAGTAAAGAAATAAATAAGGTATGGAAAGATCTAACCGAGACACGAGAGATTTATAGTGGTTCGCTACAAGGACACTCTTCCTTTGCCCTAACTCCACTCCCCGAGCACACCTTGCTCGAGAGTTTTCTTCACAACTTCAATAGCTCCCTTTGGCGGAGAAAACCGTACACAACTTGGCTTACACGGTTTAACGACACAAAGCTAAATGTCGAATTCTAATCGTAGCTAGAACCAATCTCACAACTTCACAACACAACTTCTTCACAACTTATCACGACTACTTCACAAGGGCTTCACGACTGCTTCACGACTTCTTCACGACTTCAACAGACCGCTACACAACCTCTGTGATGGGGCTTCACGACTTCAACAGTATGTCTTCATGACTAAGACTTCACGACTTCAACATGTCCGCTACACAACCTCTATGCTACGGCTTCACGACTTCAACACTAGGACTTCACGACTAGGACTTCACGGCTTCAACACGACCGCTACACAACTTCTATGCTACAGCTTCACGACTTAAACACTAGGACTTCACGACTAGGACTTCACAACTTTAACACGACCGCTTCACAGCTTCTATGCTACGGCTTCATGACTTCAACACAAGGACTTCATGTCTTCTAAGCTACGGCTTCACAACTTCTACACCACGGCTTCACGACTTCTACACTTTGACCTCACAACTTCTATACCACAACTACTTATACAACATCTTCACTACTTACACACAACACTAATCTACAACACACACCTTACATACAAATGAATGAATGATTTACAAACTTTGTTAAACACACAACTTAAGTAACAAAATGATACTAAGTTGTAATACTTCTAATCTTGATTGATAGAAGTATTCTTCTTTTGCACTTGGATGGTGGAAGCTTGGATCACTTGGAAACCAATGCTTAAGATTACATGATCAAAGGTTTTTTGAAGATATGAAATGAGATTTACAACAGAAAGTTTTAGTGCAAAAGGGTGAGTAAAAATCCAGGGGAAGGCTGGTATTTATAGGAGAAAAATCTGGACAGCTGGAGCCTACTGGAGCGGGGGCGGTCCCCTTAAATAGGGGGCGGTCCCCTTAATTATTAAGGGGGCCGCCTAGTAAAATTAAGGGGGCCGCCCCTACTGAACGTTGGCCAATTTTGTCCTTTTGTGGGGAAGGTTTTTCTGGAACATTTTAACTGATTTTGGTTAAAAATTTGAATTTATATTTTTATAAAAGATTAAACATTTTTATTTAATACCAAAAATGTTTTTCAAAAAAATATATAAAATGTTTTTGATGTTTTATAAAAAATCTAGTTATTAAGAAAATGTTCCTTTGATCATATAATGCATTAAGCACTTGTTTATTCATACCTTAAGTAATTAAGTTGTAGAAGTGAATATTTACAACTAAATACTTGTTTATTTGATAAGTTTATGTTTTAATGAGTTTACATTTTGTGATCATCAAAACATAGAGATATGAATAAATATTGATAATGTTTTTAGGCATTATTTATGTCAACAGTTTGCACAGTTCCCTTGATTATGATTATGACAATGGTTCCATTTGATTATGATCAATAAATTAGATGGTGTTCTAATTTGATTAGTTGGTATACTAATCCTATTGTTTTCCCCACTTTCAATCCTCGTCAAGATTTGAAGATAACAAAAACAATACCAAGGTTTGATCAACCAAGACTAACACAATTCAATCACTTGTTTCGCTTTCGTTTCACAAGCAATTGACAACCATACTTGTTAGTTTTCTAAGTTTAACCAAGTTACTTATGAAATGGTCAATACATAAGGCAACGCCTTCATAGACAAAGGTTTAGAATTGATTGAATAACAATGACTCTTTCGTCCTATTACACCATTAACAATCAACCAAACTTGATAACTTGTTTGTTTATGAAAACTTCAAAAGTACAATTCGATCTTAGTATTAGCTTTTCATATAATTAGAACCATATAATCATAATCAATCAATATTCATGTATAAACATCATCTAGGCAAGTGCACAAGGCACTTAGCCACTCATAGCAAACAAAGAAATAACTACATAAATTATATCACTTGAAAACATGATTAAGAAGTCTTACAAAAGTTGTAATGATGATTACAAGAGTTTGGAACAATATTGATGTTATCAACAATGTCCTTGGACAATTATGATGATGGATGATGAATATAAGCCAACTTCTTCCTGCGTTTTTCTTCTTTGTAACCTTCTTGAGAGAGTACTTATTATGAGATTTAGTTGTAGTAGATGTAAAAATGTGTGTATCCTCTTTCTTTTGGCCAAGCTTTCTTATTAATAGATTGACTCCCCTTGGTCACCAATCAAATGTCTTGAGCATAAAGTTTCATAAAAATTCTGGACTTGAAGTAAATGAAGTGTAATGACAACCCATATGAAGAGCTAGTTCATTAAAGATAGTTATTAAGTGTGCCAGAAATTGCACCAGCCCAAGGTTGAAGTATGAACCTGAGGTTCAGATTCCAGCCCAAGGTTTGGAGTAAGGTTTGGCATGACATTATTGAACCTTGGGTTGAATTTGAGCCTTAGATGTATTTCTTGAACCTTTGGTTGAAGAAGCAAGCCATAATTTTATGCATGTAACTTCTCATTCATCATATCAACACTTGATCTTTTCTTGGCCTCGAAAATCTTTGTAACTTAATTCTTTATCTTTAACGCTCTTTCCGAGGTCTTTATTATGGGTAGAATCTTCCGTTGTGCATAAGCCCTTGATTTAGCATCTTTTTCACATCTTTCTCGCTATTCCTTTGGACTTGATTGTACCTGAACCTGAATACATCTTTTGTATCTTTTAAGCATAATATGTTCACAAATACAACCAAATACAATGCACAAATATAGAAATAACGCGACTAAAACATGTACAAAATGAGTGTTATCAGATATTCAATATTTTCTATTGTCATGAATTATATATGTTGCTGTATGTTGGCTAATAGAATGCATATTAAACATTCATTAGATAACTCATATTTTTTAATCAACATGATCCATATACATTTATTAGATCAACAATTACATCATCTTTAATTTACAGCGTTGAATGAAGCACCAGGCGATAATCAGGAGAATAATAGCCTACAAGGTATTTTATCAGTTTACACAATTTATTAATTACTTTGTATTCTTAAAATCACATAAAAATAAAGACTCTTTAATAGATGAATGTATGTTTGAGAGTGACACACCTAGAAGAATATCTAGAACTCATATTCTCAATTTAGAAAACCCGCCAAAAGGTAGTTATAGTTTCGAATATTTTTATAACTATTAATATAAAGAGTTATAGTAATAATATGGTGTGTGATCGACAGGATGCAATAAACTTGCATTGGAAAATACTCATAAGATGTATGGTAAACATGATTCTAATTTAGATATCCAGTCAACAAGTAATTTGGCAAAACATCATGAAGAAAAAAGTGTTCCAGGTTTGTATGTTTGTTGTTTGTTTTTTATATTTTAACATTTCGGCTATAAAAATTCAGGAGATAATTTAATGTATTTATTTATCTCATGTAATAGATGCATGCATATTTGAAAGTGATACTCCTAAAAGGAACTCTAGATCTCATATGTTGAATTTAGGAGGGCAGCAGAGGTTAGAATCTGAAAAGATGTCCTATAACAGAAGTCGTCAAAAGATTTGAGAGCTCCAACAAGAGGTATTATAGTTACACAATTAAATAATTTTGTATGGTTACATAATATTAATAATATATGAGCATTATAATGAAATCTTTACTATTTGACAGTAGTGAATGTATTGCCGAAGATAGCACAAGAGCAGACATCCTCAAAGCAAAGTTTTGGATATCAGAAATCCTCTTTTGACTGCCATTTAGATCGTAAAAACTCTGAAACAAACTCTGAGGATTTTTCATCAGGTGGTTTAATTGTTATACATTTAATATACAATGTTTATTAAAAAATTTAAATTAACATGTGCTCCATGACATAACAAGAATATGTTAAAAATTGTATAGGTATGAAGGTGCATAAACATTTGAGGTTCTGGAATCATTCTTCCAGTTTTAGAAACCCATCAATAGGTATTTTGATTATACATAAAGGAATGTATATATATATATATATATATATATATATATATATATATATATATATATATATATATTCAAAAATGAATTACAACACAAGTTTATACTCATTAAATTGCATGAGTTAAGCCACAACAAACAATGAACAATAGGTTACATTCTGCCAGTTTTGGAAACACCACATCAGGTTTATATTAATAAAGAACACATTGTACATTATAATTATTTGTTACATATTAAATTTATATTATAATTTTAAAACATGTTATGTTTTATGTATTATTTTGTAGTGCCTAAATCACATTATCAGAAAAACAATGGAATGCACAATTCTAGCTCTCAGCGTGTTTCACCAGGTATTTAGATATCAAGAGTTTTGCATTTACATTATTGTTTTAAATCACTATATAACTATATTATGTATGGTTTAATTTAACAGCAACTAAGATCAAGGAACGAATAATAACTGTCGTTAGTCATATCAGTCCAATGGTTGATAGTATGGCAATAAAAGCAAGATGTATTTCTCCATGGCATTCCCACAAGTTGAATGAAGAACACGATCCATATAGTTTGGATTGTGTCTTCCAAGATAAAGAAGTGATTTTACATTTATAATGAATAACATGTATTTCTTTTTTTTCTTTTTTTTTTTTTTTTTTTTTGATTTTTTTAATAAAGTATATTTGGAAAAATTGTATAAACAGGGTGACCGAATTCTCATCTCAGATTTCGGTGTGGCGGAAAACAGTGGAAGATTGCCGTTGCTTCCCAATAGGTGGAAAATTTCCTTTTACAAAGGAACAGAAGTGACTAGAACAGAGCAAATTGATGATAACTTTGTTGGATTTATAAATGAACCATTGATGACATCAAATAACGATATATTATTAGCATCATTTATCCTATGTTATTGACTTGTTTTATATCACTTTGTATGAGAATTGATACTTAATCGTTTGCTTTTGTAATTCTCAGTTATAAACAAGCATTAGGTGAAGGTTAATGATTTCGGACGAAAATTGGAGCAAAATGAATCAAGTTGGAAAAGTCTGTTGAATTGAAGAGATTAAAGACCATTGCCTGACTTTGAAGCATGCGCCGCATCTGATTTTATCATGCGTCGCATATGAAACTTTGGTCAACGAAGAAGAACCAACTTGTTCTATTCCAGATACGCCGCATCGGACCAATCCGATGCGCCGTATCGGCTACACACAATCCTTACCAAGAAATCAAGTGGAGATTAGAAGCTTAATGAAGAAGTCAAGATTACAAGTCGACACTTGAAGATGCTTTCGTATTTTGGCCATAAAATCTTCATCCGGACTCCGTTTTAGGTGATTCAAGCGGCCACGGAAAGAGAAAAATGAGATCTACCTGTATTTGAAGGAGATGCGGCGCATCTAGTCCTTAGATGCGCCGTATTGGGAGATGAGGCGCATCTGGTATTTAGATGCGCCGTATTGGGTCAGTTTCAGACTTGGAGGCTACGTTTACTTATAGATGCAGCGCATCTAACTCTATAGATGCGCCGTATCGACCCAGATTTCAGAATCTATAAATACCGAACTCATTAACGAATTTGGGCATCTTTGGGAACCCTTAGGGGCATTCCCAGACGATCAAAGCCTCTCCAAACAGTAGAAGATCAATATTGAAGACCTAATCATCCTTGAAGAATATCTCTAATCATTGTTATATTACTTAATCATTCGGTTAGCGTATCGTATTCATTATGTTTCATACTTTATTCGTTATGATTATGTTTATGTACTTTGTTACAGAGATTATGGGCTAACACCCTTAGGTGTTAGCCATGTTTATGAAGTTTTATTAGTTTTTATGATTTTGTCGATGTGTTTGCTTTGTTATTGGATTGGGTGCTTGTCGATAAAAACTCGTTTATTGCTTATAACTAGTAGAAGTCTATGTAACTAGGTTATGATCCTTATAACTTTAATTGATGTGACTTAACTACCTGTAATTGTGGTTGCTTTGGTTGAGTTATATGCGTGTTAACCCGAATCTCTATTAGGAATCATTGTTTGGCATAAACGGAACGTGTCTACAACCTAATAGGACTAGTAGCGTGTAATACCGAACTAGGTTAGACGGTTTAAAGCAATAAGTTAGTATTGATGCTAGACGAGTCACTATGATCTTTCGTTATATCCGCCCCGAGGGCTAGTTACTTAATTGTGACAGAATTTCGTAATTGATATGCCGATTAACAATTGAATGAATTAAAACAAGTAGACATAAGCATGTATAACTATAAAATGGATTAGACTTGGCTAGCCCGTTCTTCCTATCTTTGGTGTCTTCATACTTGTATTGTTTGTTTATCTTAGTTTAGTTAGAATAAAACCAAACCCGTGCCAGTCTCTCAGGCTGAACCCCCCTTTACGTTAGTTTAGGAGAGTCGAATACCTCTAGAATTAGTATATTAGAAATCTCACTCCTAGTGAACGACCCTTGCTTACCTAGAAACTATCTACATTGACCGGGTACACTGCTCGTTAGTGTTTAGAGTCTATAGGTTAGTTCGGCAAAATATAAATTTAAAACTTGGTAGTTTATTATAGACCTAAAAAAACACATCAAGTTTTTGGCGCCGCTGCCGGGGAGTGAATTTATCTTTTTACTAGTTTTATTGGTATTTTTATGTTTGTGTTTGTTTTGTTTACCTGTTAGTTTGTTTATGTTCTGTGTGTCTGTCTCAGAAGGGAGATACGGCGTATTCTTGTCTGTGAATACGGCGCATTCTTGTCTGTGAATGCGACGCATTGACGTTCTGTGGCCAAAAAAAAAAAAAAAAAAATTGCTTTTAAATTTTTATAAAAAAATGTTGCAGGAAGATAATACGGCGTATCCATTGTCTGTTGGATACGGCGTATTAACTTATGTCGATACGGCGTATCTATTGTCTGTTAGATACGGCGTATCGATTTTCCGTGACCCCAAAAATATTTTTCGTTTTTTTTTAATCTTTTGTGTGTGTTTAAATTTTATTAAAAAAAAATGTCCTGGTTACTGCTAGTTTTCTTGGTTGTTTATCTCTCAGGTAATAATTAAGATTGACAATCCGAAAATTAGGGTGCAGTCAGGCTCGTGACTTGAACAAAAACAAGCGCTTCGTGGGAGGCAACCCATGCTTATCTTTTAATTTATGTCAATTTAATTTTCTGTCGAGTCTGTCCCAGGCCTTCGATGCGGCGTATCCAACCCCTATGGATACGGCGTATCGAATCATCTGGAATACTTTAGTCTGAACTGTTTTGCTGACATCAATGCGGCGTATCTATCTTTTTAGATACGGCGTATCGACCTGCCAGAATTGAATACAGTTCTTTGTTTTTCTTTTGTTTATCGTTTTCTAACCGATGATTAATGAGATGTTTCTCGAGATTTGTTTTTCCTGTGGTCTCTATATTTTTACAGGTCCGGAATATTGAAGATGTTGATGGACTCCCGCATTTTATACGCTCGCACACTTACATTGGAAGATCATACCGAGCAAATCTCAGGGGAGTTCTCCGTTCTAATTCTTTCTATCTCTTGTTTTTAATTTTAAATACAAACAACGAGGACGTTGTTTAACTTAAGTGGGGGGATGGAGAATTAGAACGTTACTTGTCCTAAATTTTCAAAAATATGCTTTAATCTATGCTTAATTATCAAAATTTAATTTTTTTTAGCATGTTTTTGTTTAATCTAAGTTGCATAGCTGCACACATAACCTTATTTTTAAAAATTGTGAACTTATCAAAATTCACAAATCTATGAGTGTGCCGGTGACTTGTAAACTTTAGAACTTGGCTTGTATACTATTCGAGACCACCATAATGAGTATTATTGACATAATTGGAGTGACTTGTCTAACTTGGTAAATTTGTAGGATTACACCCAAAAAGCCTATATATGTTATGTGTTATTAACTAACTACACTGGTTAGTTAACCCCCGTATAAACCCTTTGTTTACTCTCATTTTTAGAGTAAGATACCCCTAGAAAAACCCTCAGAGCCATTCCTTTCGTTTCTTACACCTTTGTTATAATGTTTCGTTACACCCTTACACCTTAGCCTACCTTGTAGATTAAAATCCGTGGTTGGTTAATTGCTTTAGGCAAAGTGTGTTTCCTTACATTACCTGTGTTCGCGTGCGTAATTCATTATCTATGGTTAGGTCGGGAAATTGCACAATGCAATTGGAGTGAAAGTAAATATTGTATATCTTTGAGTTTATTTTTCGTGTGTTTACTACTTTCACTATTACCGTTATTTCTGAAGTCATGAAAAGTATGGAAAAATTATCCAGAGTTATCGTTATAGTGATGTGGTGAAATTTTACACATCTATGTTTATGTTTCAAGTTCAAAAAAAAAAAAAAAAAAAAAAAAAAAAAAAAAAAAAAAAAAAAAAAGTTAGATGTTTGTTTAAACAACTTATGTAAAGTTTTGTATTAAGTGGTCGATATCACCACTATTTGTTGTATATTATATCTATGGATTGAATGGGAGTTGGCCGTTATGGGAACGCCAACTAAAGTTATTCTTTGATTGAGATCTTGTTGAGTATAATTCGTGTCTACCTAAAGCGTGTGTTTCAAGTGTTAAAGCGTGAGTTATTCTATGATATGAGTCTTATTCATGGGATGGTTGGGATAGTGATTAACCACACTTAGGATTTTAATTTATTTGTTTTGTTTGTTTTTCATTTTTACACCAATTTATATCCCAAATATTATCCATACCTTATATTATTCTTTATCCAAACCTTTGATTTATTGAGATTAGGGATTTGAGCAATCTTAAGTATCGTAGTCGTGGATTCGGCTATGTATTTATGATTTTGTCGCCCTTTTTGATATATTATTATTGGTGAAGTTTGGACCTATCTTTAGCCTATTCGAGTTAAGGATTTGAGCAATTGCAAGTATCGTGTTCGTGGATTCGATCATGTATTTGTGATTTTGTCGCCTTTTCTGGAATTTGAGATCGATAGAGATTAAGAATAATTAACCCTTAAACCTCAAAACCCTTTTTACCGCTTTGGACTTGTTATTCCTTGGCTTTAGTGGGGGAGATGTGTATACTTGCCAAGCTTATGATAGAATATTCGTCACGACTGGACAGTTAAACGATTAGATTTGCTTTTATCAGAATATTTTATTTTACTTCTAGTTCGTTAAGTGTTTGGTTGTGTGATTATGACAAAAATGAATACATGCTTAAATATAAAAATAAATCCTAATATCTTTTAGGATACATTTTCATAAGATTAATTCTAAGGTTTACTTGGGGACAAGTAAAGTTCAAGTGGGGGGATATTTGATGACATCAAATAACGACATATTATTAGCATCATTTATCCTATGTTATTGACTTGTTTTATATCACTTTGTATGAGAATTGATACTTAATCGTTTACTTTTGTAATTCTCAGTTATAAACAAGCATTAGGTGAAGGTTAATGATTTCGGACGAAAATTGGAGCAAAATGAATCAAGTTGGAAAAGTCTGCTGAATTGAAGAGATTAAAGACCATTGCCTGACTTTGAAGCATGCGCCGCATCTGATTTTATCATGCGTCGCATATGAAACTTTGGTCAACGAAGAATAACCAACTTGTTCTATTCCAGATACGCCGCATCGGACCAATCCGATGCGCCATATCGGCTACACACAATCCTTACCAAGAAATCAAGTGGAGATTAGAAGCTTAATGAAGAAGTCAAGATTACAAGTCGACACTTGAAGATGCTTTCGTATTTTGGCCATAAAATCTTCATCCGGACTCCGTTTTAGGTGATTCAAGCAGCCACGGAAAGAGAAAAATGAGATCTACCTGTATCTGAAGGAGATGCGGCGCATCTAGTCCTTAGATGCGCCGTATTGGGAGATGAGGCGCATCTGGTATTTAGATGCGCCGTATTGGGTCAGTTTCAGACTTGGAGGCTACGTTTACTTATAGATGCGGCGCATCTAACTCTATAGATGCGCCGTATCGACCCAGATTTCAGAATCTATAAATACCAAACTCATTAACGAATTTGGGCATCTTTGGGAACCCTTAGGGGCATTCCCAGACGATCAAAGCCTCTCCAAACAGTAGAAGATCAATATTGAAGACCTAATCATCCTTGAAGAACATCTCTAATCATTGTTATATTACTTAATCATTCGGTTAGCGTATCGTATTCATTATGTTTCATACTTTATTCGTTATGATTATGTTTATGTACTTTGTTACAGAGATTATGGGCTAACACCCTTAGGTGTTAGCCATGTTTATGAAGTTTTATTAGTTTTTATGATTTTGTCGATGTGTTTGCTTTGATATTGGATTGGGTGCTTGTCGATAAAAACTCGTTTATTGCTTATAACTAGTAGAAGTCTATGTAACTAGGTTATGATCCTTATAACTTTAATTGATGTGACTTAACTACCTGTAATTGTGGTTGCTTTGGTTGAGTTATATGCGTGTTAACCCGAATCTCTATTAGGAATCATTGTTTGGCATAAACGGAACGTGTCTACAACCTAATAGGACTAGTAGCGTGTAATACCGAACTAGGTTAGACGGTTTTAAAGCAATAAGTTAGTATTGATGCTAGACGAGTCACTATGATCTTTCGTTATATCCGCCCCGAGGGCTAGTTACTTAATTGTGACAGAATTTCGTAATTGATATGCCGATTAACAATTGAATGAATTAAAACAAGTAGACATAAGCATGTATAACTATAAAATGGATTAGACTTGGCTAGCCCGTTCTTCCTATCTTTGGTGTCTTCATACTTGTATTGTTTGTTTATCTTAGTTTAGTTAGAATAAAACCAAACCCGTGTCAGTCTCTCAGGCTGAACCCCCCTTTACGTTAGTTTAGGAGAGTCGAATACCTCTAGAATTAGTATATTAGAAATCTCACTCCTAGTGAACGACCCTTGCTTACCTAGAAACTATCTACATTGACCGGGTACACTGCTCGTTAGTGTTTAGAGTCTATAGGTTAGTTCGGCAAAATATAAATTTAAAACTTGGTAGTTTATTATAGACCTAAAAAAACACATCAACCATTCACACGTATCTTAGACAGCAACAATGAGTATCATGAGCATGATTGTATCGGTATGTATTTTATGTTTTCCTTCATTAGAAAACTTTTTGAGTTTAAGATTTTATTAACAGTGACATTTTGTATAAATTCATTGCAGACGTGATTGGAACAGTTGTTGCTATTGGAAACATTGTAACTGTCAATAGCGCTGGTGGTCCTAAAATTCGTAGGACAGTTGTTATAGAAGATGCTAAGTGAGTACATATATATACAGTTTTTTAGAATAAATATAAAACACAAGATTCATGTAATAATATTTTAAAATAGCAATATACAGATCTTACAGACTTGACTGTACTTTCTGGGACAATTGGGTGAAAATGTGGAGTGCATATGATGAGAAACTTGAAGAAGTTGGGCATCTAGACATCCTTTTGATGTTAGCGAAAGTTAAATATTGAGATAGTAAGTTTAAAACATATTTATTGTAAATTGAATACATTAAATTATGTTATATATAGTTGATACAGTTGTTGATGTAACTTCATTATTAAATACAGAAAAGCCTGTAATACACAATGCTCTATTCGGATCAAAGATCTATATTAATAGAAGAATACCCCAGCTACTGTCTTTCCGAGAGCGGTAATATTTTTAATACACGTATATTTGATTTTAAATGTACATGTAATTACATGTGAAATCCTAAATGTCTAAAATGTTCATGTTTCAGGTATGAGACACAGGATGGTTATGATGCGACTCAGTTCCGTATTGAAGCCTATTCTCAGGGTGCGCATGTTGTTACACCTGCGGAGTTTATGCATGGCTGCTTAAAGAAAATGGTTGGTATGATTCGTAGCATTGAACCGGTAAGAAATCATTGATTTATGAAGTTTTGAGACATGAAATTGTTGCATTCAACTTTGTATTAATACTACATAAAAAAATGATAATCAATCAATATAACCAAAATGCAGAAAACACATTGTGTTTTTTATGCAACTGTGCACAGCATACAATATGAAAATGCATGGGCTTATACAGCTTGCAAGGCATGCAACAGTAGAGTTTCTGCAATTACGTCAGAAGGAAATAATTTTTCAAGAAACAAGAAACAATTGTGGTACTGTAAGAAACATGGAGAAACATACGCAGTTGCATCAAGGTATGAAACTCACACTTCTAATAAAAAAATAAAAAACTAAATCCTCCGTACCGAATATAAAAATACAAAACTGAATATTCTTTATGTTTCATGTGTAGGTTCAAAATCATTGTTCGTATAGTTGATGAAACTGGTACTGCACAGATTGTGCTTTTTGACAACAATGTGCATAAGATGACTAATTTGACCGCGTTTGAAATCATGCAACAACATGGCATGGATACTGATCAATATTTCCAGATGAGCTTGATCAAATCATTGAAAAACAATATCTTTTTAAGATTCTGTATTCTGAGTTTAACCACAACAATCACAGCCATATATATCGAGGTGAAAAAGTTACTGAAGATGTTGATACAATCAACTACTTTAAGAACGGCTTCCTAGAGGACGAGGTTTTGACACTGCATTATTGTATTATTTGTTAATCCATATACCCCAAGTTGTTACAAATTGAAATTTTCGTTGTCAAATAAAACAGGAAGCCGAAGATTACTTACAAGATGACGAAGATGATTTTGAAGATGATGAAAATGTTCCAGATGATGCTGACAATGAGTTATATGAAGATGATGATGGAAATGTAAAATTATCTACAGATATGAATGAGGTATTATATGCGTATTTTAAAGACAATAACGCAATATCTTTATTTGAAAACATTTTTGTATTACTGTTTTTTTTTTATTAAACATTGTAGGCTGTTGAAGATGGCTTTACAAACACGTCATATGGTATCGATGAGGTAGTATAATATTTAATAGTTAAATTCATTCAACATGAAAACATGCATAAAAATGAAACTTAGTTTTTACCCTTTCTTGAAATCACCACAGGAAAACAATTTAAATCAAACCAGATGTGGTACCTTGGATGACACTACAACATTATCGACCGATATGAATGAGGTATTATTCACTACCTTAATAAATAGATGTTTACTCATATTCTTAAATCCATTTAACTCCGTTACATGTTTAAAATAAAAAATTTATATTATTAACCATGTTTTAATAAAACATAGGAAGGAGATGTTAACAACGGTGTCCCTACTATGGTCGAACCCCATGGATGTGATAAAAAAAAAGCCGTGAAATGGTTGAGCAACCAAATTGTGAAACAGAAGATGAAGAGGAGGATACACATCAGAATACAAAAATGAGTACAAGCATCATTGAAAAGGATGTGTGATATGAAACAGAATGCACTTAGTTTTATCCTTCCACATTTAATTTACATTGAACAATTGTTTTTCGTTTAGCAGTTATTTTACTAATGGATTTTTATTTGGCTTTTTATATTACAAATTACAAATAATGTTTGTTTAGTTGTATTTCATTTTGGCTTAATGAGGATTCTTAGTGGTTTTTAGGTGTAGTATATTAGAATTGATTAGTTTGTTAGCTTTTAGAGTGCTTACAAAGTTTACATGAGCAGTACTAACTTTCAAGTTAGTACTGCTACTTTAAACTTAGTACTGCTAAAGGTTTTTATCTACAATGAGGTTCCAGCAGTACTAACTTTGAGGTTCCAGCAGTACTAACTTTCAAGTTTTAGAAAAAGTGCCTTCATAAAAATTTACTTATCTCAGCTTTTTAAATGGCCATTCATTTATTTGAATTAGTTTTATTGAACTGCTTTTGTTAGACAATCAAAAAGGAATATGATATGTGGTGTTGTTATGAAAATTCTTTTGGGTTTATAAGCTTGGTGTAAATAAATACATGATGTCCCACATAGATAGCTTTTAGAGTGCTTATTCAGTTGCTAAAAAACTTTAACAGTACTAAGTTTAAAGGAGCAGTACTAACGTGAAATTTAGTACTGCTGGAACCTCATTGTTGCTAAAAATACTTTAGCAGTACTAAGTTTAAAGGAGCAGTACTAACTTTAAAGTTAGTACTGCTGGTTCTGTTTGGCTTATTTCCGGCTTAGTTAAAAAGTTTTAGAAAAAGTGCATTCATAAAAATTTGCTTATCTCAGCTTTTTAACTGGCCATTCATTTATTTGACTCACTTTTATTGAACTTCTTTTGTTAGACAATAAAAAAGGAATATGATATGTGGTGTTATTATGAAAAGTCTATTGGGTTTCTAAGCTTGATGTAAATAAATACATGATGTCCCACATAGATGAAACAGTAAAATTGAAGCTACTTTATAAAACGTGATGTGCATAAGGGGTATGTGTTGGGTTTAGCTTAGTATGGAGTTCTATTATATCTTGGGCGGTTAAATGTTATTATACATCTAGCTACACAAGTTATAATGCAACTTTTTATGAATGCTTAATTTAAAAAAATAATAATAATAGTGCATTTTTTTCATGTTTTCCTATTTTTATTTACAGCTTATATGTTATTGACTTATGTTATTCATGTTTCCCTCATAGACTTTATATTTACATGGATAAGTTTTGTTTTAAAATATCAATTGCCATAATTTAATAGATTTCTGTTTTGATTTTAAAAAAAAATAAAGATATCCAAAATCGTTTAAATTTACAAAAGATACCCAACAGCGAAATTTGTGTTTATCTGAATTTAAGTGTCATAAAACCTATTCAAACGATTAGAAGATATATGAAACAATTTGTACAACTTCTTGAAAATGTCTGCTAATTACAAACGTCCAATATCTGAAGAAGATGAAGAGTTTGTAGTTGCCGAATCATCAAAGTAAGCTAAGTAATAATATTTTTTAAAATGTAATTATGATTCAAAACCACCAAATTAGATTAACAAATCCATTTGAATGACAGGAAAATGTGTGTTCAAGTAAATGATACAATGGAAGATATTGCAAGGAAAGGTATGTTAATGGTTAATTATAAGTTGTGAATTTTAAAATAAAAGCATGATTTACAGTTTTATTAATCAGTTGAATTAATATTTCATGTTTATAACGATTTAGATAATGACAAAGTGTATGAAAACAAAATTGTGACAGATAAAATACAATGTTTTTATGATTGGTGGTGTGCTCAAAAGGCAATCAAAAAGAAAACAGCATGGAAGGAAAAAGAAGATAGAGATGAAAAAATTAGATTAAGAAGGATTGCTGCTAAAAAACACATTAGAGAGGTCGCATCATTCCGTAAATCTAAAAAAACTATTCAAGAGTTTAATACTGAAGAAACACAAGGAGATGATGATGATGCGGATTTAGAATGTTATTCTTATGATGAATTACATTTGGCATATTCATCATAGTTTATTGAATATAATGTATTAGTTTTTATATATGTATTTGGATTTTAAAATTTTAATGAAAATGTTTTGTTTGGTATTACTGATTTATATGAATGGTAAAGCCGTGTCTACACACATGAGACAGAACAAAGTATCAATATCCAAAATACACAAATAGATAGAATACAAACACATAATTAACAAAATTCCTTATTGCTCTCAGTCAAATTTCTCATTGCAATATGGTTCGACATTTATCAATATAATCAAATTCAAAATTCCACATACATTTTTATATAAAAAATATTTTTGAGAAAAGCTTTGTCAGAATTTTGCTTTATGTATGATTCAAGGTTTGTGGCTCAATCAGATCCAGAGTTAAACAAATATCAATAAACTACTTTGCATGCATGGTCTAATAATGCAAAAAAAAAAAAAAAAAAAAAAAAAGTGATACTTTGCTGATATGTACTAATAATGCAGTCATGGTTTTGTTGGTATTAGGTCATGACTGCCTTATGACTCTAGCACTGCCTTATTAGTCTCATTCATTACACTATTTTTTTCCTCATTTAGCACTGCACATTGACTACCTTTTGACTCTTGCACCAACCAACCCTTCACATATTATTTATATAAAGGCATAAACAAAACCTCATTTTCATCTCACATTTCTAACAAAACTTACAACCGGAAAAATGAGCAAAAACAAGAAACCAGGTATTGTCTTCAACTGCACAACCTCATTTCTCATATCTTTAATTTACAACTTTTTTTTTGTTGTGTGCAGAAATCATAACCATAAGCAATGATTCTTCTGAAGCGTCCTACCCAATGCCATGGTCTAAGTATTTTCCACAGCAAGATGATGATTCAAGCAGTGATTCAGGATATGATGAGTTGCAAATGTATCAACAAAAAAAATGGTTCAAGCTCAAAGATGGTTTATGCTAGCATGAATCCAACACCCAACCATATTGCAAAGCAAGCTTTTGCTGATAGGATTAAGGTGCTAGGCATGGCAAATAAGGAAACATGTGATTTATTTTGTATCAAGCCATTTGCTCCCAAAAATCGCACAGATGCAAGTGCCAGTCAAAAAGGGAAGGGAAAAAAATAGATGGTTTAGTATGTATAGTGTAGCATCATGGTTTATTATGTATGGCTTAAATGCCCTTGAATAACTCTGTTGTAACCTGTTACAACTTTTATGAATGCAATGCTTATGTATGGTTTAGTATCATGCGTATGTTTTAAATTAATAATAATAAAAAAAAACTTAAATAAAAAAAAAAGCTGATATGGACCATAAGAGTATTAATCAAATGTACTTTTCATACATACCAAACTGATGCCAAAGTTTGCATGAAAACCAAAATACTCATATGGTATTACATAAAATATGTAATTGATATGCCCTATTCCATAGTAACTACTTCAAACAAAAGAGTTGCTCACATACTATTGAGTGAATGTGCTTTTTAATCTATAACCCATGCATGCATGCAAATGCAATCACAACTAACTCACCTCGCAAACACATTTATCGAACTGACATATGCTTTAAGTGTTCAATTCGTATACCATGCATATAAATCAACTTATTATCAACGCAGATAATTACGAATAATATTTATTTTGGTATACAAAATTAAAGTATGATATATATCAATATATAAATTATATATGTGATGAACTCAAATAAGTACATTTTATTACTATCATTTATCCTATTTATTTGACTTGTTTTATTATATTATCTGTGAGAATTGATACGTTAATGTTTACTTTTGTAATTCTCAGGTAAAAACAAGCATTTGGTGAAACTTGGCGATTTTGGACTAATTATGGAGCAAAACAAGCAAGAAGTTAAGAGTCTACTGAAATGTACAAGATCAAGACTAATCTGCTCCAGATGCGCCGCATCTTACTTATTACATACGGCGCATCACTATCAAGATTTCACATGATACGATCCAAGATACAAGAGGACATGCGCCGCATCTATAAATGGAGTTACGCCGCATCTTCTGGCGGTGTACGAATATTCCTGAATATATTAATCTTGGACCCCACGCGAAGTTAAGTCAATGCGCCGCATCTACTTATTAGATGCGCCGCATCTTACCTTAGACAGAAACTATAAATACCCCAAAGACCAGACGAATTAAGAGACTTTTGGTACGTACGATATTCGAAGGACAGAAGCCCTAGGCCGAATTCAGTCGAAGTAGCAGCACAAGACACACCTTGAACAAAGATACGAGAGCTGTAAGAAGGTCCTGCATGTATTCAATTCATTAAGTAGTTTTGTTTTATTGTATTAGTACACTTTAATTGATCAGGATTGATGGGCTTGTGATCATGGATTTAACCATGCACTTCGACTCCCCTTAAAATTGCTTTCCCATTAATTAAAGTTTATATGTTGATGTCTTTGGTGACTTTTATTAGTGCATTGATAACCTCTGTGTCTAGCTGAGCATTGCTTGGGTCGCCATGCCCCTTCCTCGCCTATTTATTAGATCGCCTATGCATTCTATCGTCTGTAGAAAAGTAGGAAGAAAGATAAATGGGATAGTCATAAGTAATCATTAAGGGTTTACTCGCCGATAAGATTAGAACCAACGAGAAAGGACTTAATCTCGTTGCGTTGCATCGAACTATACACTTCATATAAAACTAGCAATAAAACAAGTGACAAGCTACTTAACTATCAGGACAGGTCTTCTTATTGTCTCGATTATTTATCTGTGTACGTGTGTGCTATTCGCTGATTCGTGCCTATTAGTTAGTTTATTATTTAATTGCAACCAAACCGTGTCAGTCTCTCAGGCTGAACCCCCCTTGCGTTAAATTAGGTTGTATAGCTAACTTAAGATATTAAAATACTGATTAGAATAACTAGATAATACGTTCCACTCTTAGTGATCGACACTCTACTTACCATTATATACATACTGACCGGGTACACTGCTCGTTAAAGTGTGTGTGTTATTGATAAGTCGGCTAAATATAAATTTAAAACTTGAATACTGCTAAAACCACAACGACATACCGTAGGTATAAATTAGAGCACTCGCACGCACGCATCAAGTTTTTGGCGCCGCTGCCGGGGAGTGAATTGTTATTATCTGTTAATTTGATTAGTATTTTAATTAGGTTTTTCTTTTTAATTTTTAATCTAACCGCTAACTCTGTTGTATATTAGGTTAATTTGCATTCATTGTACTATTTTGCATATTTTCTGTTTTTGTGTGTTTTTTATTTGTGTTTATTTTCGTTTGTTTTTATTTGTTTTTATTTTTCTTATTTTCTGTATTCTGCTATCGTTGTACTGAACTTATTCAAACGATACGGCGCATCTATTTTCATAGATACGGCGTATTGCGTTTAATTTTTATAAAATACAACGCGTTTAATTAATTCGATACGACGCATCTTTTCCCCAAGATACGGCGTATCTGTTTTTAATAAGAAATTTTTTTCTAAACGTTAACGCGATACGACGCATCTGCTTTAGCAGATACGGCGTATCTATTATTTTAATTAAAAACAGTTTTCGAATTATTAAACAGATACGACGCATCGATTTTTATCGATACGGCGCATCTTCTGAATCAAAAATCTTATATTTTGAAACGTAACGAAAATACGGCGCATTAACCTCTGTTAATACGACGCATTTAATTTTAAATAAATATCGATTTTTGATAATTAAAATTGATACGGCGCATTCTACTTTATAAGCGGCGTATCTATTTTCTGAATAAAAGTCTGATTTAATTTTAACGATTATAAGATACGGCGTATCCAACTTTTTGGATACGGCGCATCGTCTGCAGATATCAGCAACTTTTATTTTTCTTATCTCCGAACGGAAAATACTACCCTTACACTAGGAAGCTTTTATTTTGAAATCTTCTTGTCTTTAATTTCCAGGAAAAATGTTCGATATTTTCCCGAACTGGTTCGGAAAACCCCGAAGAAACCTTACCATGGAAGAGTTTGCACTGCAAATCGCTCAAGCCAATGAAAAAGAACATCATGATGCAAGAAACTTTATTAATGAATTCAAAGGCAGTCATGAGCTATTACTAAAGGAACAAAATAACATGATTTACGGATTGGCAATTGAAGTGCACCAGTTGTCAACGGTGCTTAACAAGGTTCTTTTGGTAAAGCAAGATTTTAAAGGGATTACAACTAGAGGCGGAAAGTCAACCTTTCAAACCGGAGAAACACTCGAGGATGACAACACAAACAAGATTTCCCCCGAATCTGTATCATCTGAACAAGAGCAACCAAAAGAGATTAGTCCAGAACCTGTAATCCGAGAAGAACCTTCTGATAAACTCAAACGATCAACACTACCTTTTCCACATAGGGTAAGGAAAGAAAAAGAAGATGCCTATCAAAAGAAGTTCCTGGAGAATCTCAAGCAGCTGCAGCTAAGCATACCATTTATGGAAGCCCTAGTGCAAATGCCAAAATACGCTAAATATCTGAAGAGCTTACTTACAAACAAGTCCAAACTTGAAGAGGCTTGCACTGTAACAATGGGGGAAAGAAGCTCAGCAGCATTGCTCAACAAACTTCCGTCTAAAGAAAAAGATCCAGGGAGTTTCACTATTCCTTGTCAAATTAAAAATTTGCATATTGAAAATGCTTTAGCCGACCTAGGAGCTAGTATAAGTCTTATGCCCTCTTCTATGTATGATAAATTGGGTCTTGGTGAACCAAAACCTAATAGGATGTGCTTAGAACTAGCTGATAGGTCCATACAATACCCATTAGGAATAGCTGAAAATATATTAATAAAAGTCGATAAATTTGAATTACCTATCGACTTTGTTATCCTCGATATGCCTGAAAATTCTAGAACTCCTATAATATTAGGAAGACCATTTTTAGCCACTGCTAGGGCCATAATTGATGTTTTTAATAAAAAGATAACTCTTACCATAGGAAAAGATGAGGTTGAGTTTAACATGGAACAATCTATGAGTAAAGATAATTCCGATGACGATGAATGCTATAATATCGATGTTTCTGATGACACGATTAATTAATTTACTCAGAAATTGTTAAAAAGTAATTTACTTGATTCTTTTCTGCTTAAAAATCTAGAAAACACAATTGCTATAGAAGATCAAGTTGATGAGAATACTATTGATAATAATTAAGCTGCTGACTCTGCTGTATTTAACGCCATACGGCGCATCGAAAATATCGA
Organism: Artemisia tridentata subsp. tridentata; assembly: GCA_021014915.2. Classification (NCBI taxonomy): domain Eukaryota; kingdom Viridiplantae; phylum Streptophyta; class Magnoliopsida; order Asterales; family Asteraceae; genus Artemisia; species Artemisia tridentata. Next base: position 38,182,101 of record CP139504.1, read on the forward strand.
TGCGGCGCATCTATCTGATGACAGCAGCAATATAATTAAAGAACAAGTTTATTCCGCTAGTGCTACTGAAATTGATAATGTTAAACCTGTGCTTAAGGATCTCCCTTCTACTTTGGAATATGCCTATTTAAATGGGAACACTAATTCGCCCGTTATTATTGCATCTGATTTAACGCCAAAAGAAAAAGAATCCCTTTTGCAGGTACTATATAAACGAAGAGGAGCATTAGCGTGGAGTATGTTTGATATTAAGGGAATTAGCCCGTCATTCTGTACACATAAAATCCTCATGGAGGATGAATTCAAACCAACCATCCAACCCCAAAGGCGTTTGAATCCAAAAGTCCAAGACGTGGTGAAAAATGAAATCGTAAAATTACTTGACTCCGGACTTATCTACCCAATTTTCGACAGCTCGTGGGTCAGTCCTATCCACGTTGTACCAAAAAAAGGAGGAATGACGATAGTACTCAATGACGACAATGAGCTAATCCCTTCAAGAACTGTTACCGGATGGAGAGTTTGCATCGACTACCGCAAACTCAATGATGCTACGCGAAAAGATCACTTCCCTCTTCCATTTATTGATCAAATGTTAGAAAGACTATCAGGACATGCTTATTATTGTTTTTTAGATGGTTTCTCAGGTTTCTTCCAAATACCCATTGCCCCCGAGGATCAAGAGAAGACGACTTTCACCTGCCCTTATGGAACCTTCGCCTATAGGAGAATGCCGTTCGAACTATGCAACGCCCCTGCTACTTTCCAACGTTGTATGACGGCTATCTTCCATGATATGGTAGAAGACTTTATGGAAGTCTTCATGGACGACTTCTCGGTGTTCGGTAACTCATTTAGTGATTGTCTCTTTAAACTTGATAAAATGCTTGCTAGGTGTGAAGAAACTAACCTTGTTCTTAATTGGGAAAAATGTCATTTTATGGTTAGAGAGGGAATTGTGTTAGGACATAAGATTTCTGGGAAAGGTATAGAAGTCGATAAAGCTAAAATTGATGTAATTGCCAAACTACCTTACCCCACTAACGTAAAAGGCGTTAGAAGTTTTTTAGGGCATGCCGGATTTTATCGTAGGTTCATAAAGGATTTTTCAAAAATATCTAGGCCTATGACCCAATTATTGCTAAAAGATGCGAAGTTTGATTTTTCTGAAGATTGCAAAAAGGCATTTAACATACTTAAAGAAAAGCTAACTTCTGCACCTATTATAATTTCACCGGATTGGAATCTGCCTTTTGAACTAATGTGTGATGCTAGTGATTATGCTGTTGGAGCTGTACTTGGCCAAAAGATAGATAAAAAATTTAAGCCAATTTATTATGCTAGCAAAACATTGAATAATGCCCAAGAACATTACACCACCACGGAAAAAGAACTTTTAGCAGTAGTTTTTGCATTCGATAAATTTAGGTCATATCTTATATTGTCAAAAACTATGGTTTACACTGACCATTCTGCTTTGAAGTATTTGTTCAATAAACAGGATGCCAAGCCAAGGCTCATTAGGTGGGTTTTATTGCTCCAAGGATTCGATATTGAAATTAAAGATAAAAAGGGTGCCGAGAATCTAGCTGCTGACCACTTATCTAGACTTGAAAACCCTGATATGGAGGTGCTTGATGAAAGGGAAATCGCTGATGACTTTCCGGATGAACACCTTATGATGGTAAGAATTAAGAGCGATAATAATGGACCATGGTATGCCGACTATATAAACTTTATTATTGCAAATGAAATTCCAAAAGGGCTAACATCCGACGAGAAAAGAAGGTTTCTAAATCGCGCTAGCGAGTATATTTGGGATGAACCTTATGCCTTTAAATTATGTCCTGACAATATTATACGAAGATGCGTAGACGGAGATGATGTCACAGCAATATTAGCGCATTGCCATTCAGGGCCGACGGGGGGACATCACGGTGCAGTTATCACGAGAAGAAAAATCCTTGATGCGGGATTTTATTGGCCCACTATGTTGGATGATGCAAAGGGTTATATAAAAGGATGTGATGCGTGTCAACGATCCGGGAATATAACATCAAGACACGAAATGCCGCAAAATTATATCCATGTATGTGAAGTTTTCGACATATGGGGATTGGACTTCATGGGACCGTTTCCTGAATCTAAAGGTAATAAGTATATTTTGGTTGCTGTTGATTACATATCAAAATGGGTCGAAGCGCAAGCATTACCAACAAACGACAGCAAGGTAGTACTTAAATTTTTGCAAAGTTTGTTCTCTAGGTTTGGAATTCCTAAAGCATTGATTAGTGATAGGGGAACACACTTTTGTAATCACCATCTGGGAAGAGCCTTGCAAAAATATGGAGTATATCATAGGGTTTCCACTGCATACCATCCTCAATCCAATGGGCAAACTGAAGTAACCAATAGGGCTATAAAGCGAATTCTTGAAAAAACGACTGGATATAATCCGAAAGGGTGGTATGATAAGTTAAATGATGCTTTATGGGCATTTCGTACAGCGTATAAGACACCAACGGGATGCACTCCATTTCGTCTTGTATACGGAAAAGCATGCCACCTACCGGTCGAAATTGAACAAAGTGCATATTGGGCTTTGACGAATTGTAATATGGATATGGAAGCTGCAACGAAAAACCGTTTCATGGAACTTAATGAACTCTATGAACTAAGAGATGAGGCCTAAAAAAATACTAAGATCTACAAAGAAAGAACTAAAAGATGGCATGACTCGAGGTTACATGGGGATAAAACGTTTACTATTGGAGAGAAAGTGCTACTATTTAATTCCAGATTAAAAATATATCCTGGTAAACTTAAATCAAGATGGACGGGTCCGTTCGTTGTCAAGAAAGTGTATCCATATGGAACTATTGAAATATGCGATAAAAATGGTTATGTATTCAAAGTAAACGGGCAACGAGTGAAGAAATACTTTGATAATAAAATTGAGGATACTGAGAACGAGGTGGTGGAGTTTGAACCTGAAGTATTGGAATGAGCTGAACGTGAGTCTAACTTGAAGACTCTGGAATAAAGACAAGTGCTGACCGGGAGACAACCCGGAAAATTTTTACTATTTTGTTCTGAGTCGAGTCAGTCAGGCCCGCAGAGGATACGACGCATCTCAATCCCAAGATGCGACGCATCTCCTGCAATGGTCATATCTTACTTTATTTTTCTGCATTTTTACTTTTCGACTTTAAAACTTTTTATCAGTTTATTTTAATGCGGCGCATCCCTGGTTAAGGATGCGGCGCATCTTCTATTCTGATTCGTAATTATTCCAGGCTCCATACGGCGTATCTTCTTCCATAAGATACGGCGCATCGACTGGCCTGATGATTTTCACTTTTAATTTTTATGTTTTATTTTTCCTAACTACTAATGTATTATGCAAGTTTGAACTTTCTTAACTTAGGTGTGTTTAAAGTCTTGGTGGTATTATAGATTCCTGCATTTCCTGTGGATACATCAATTATGAAGCTTAAACGTTCTCATCCACAAGAAGTTGATTTTTGCTCTTATACAAATGGAGGATCATACCGAGCAAATCTCAGGGGAGTTTTTCTGTTCTAATTCTTTTATTTTCCAGTTTTTAATCTTTTATACAAACAACGAGGACGTTGTTTAACTTAAGTGGGGGGATTGGAGAATTAGAACACTTAACACTTACTTGTCCTAAACTTTTCAAAATATGCTTAAAATGTGCTTAATATATCAAAATTTAAAATTTTTAGCATGTTTTTGTTTAAAGTCTAAGTTGCATAGCTGCACACATGACGTTATTTTCAAAAATTGTGATTTTTCAAAATTCACAAATCTATGAGTGTGCCGGTGACTTGTAAACTTTAGAACTTGGCTTGTATACTATTCGAGACCACCATAATAAGTATTATTTTATATAATTGGAATGACTTGTCTAAATTGGTAAAATTCTAGGATTACACCCAAATAGCCTATTATATGTTATGTGTTATTAGCTAACTACACTGGTTAGTTAACCCCCGTATAAACCCTTTTGTTACTCTCATTTTTAGAGTAAGATACCCCTAGAAAAACACTCAGAGCCATTCCTTTCGTTTCTTACACCTTTGTTAAAATGTTTCGTTACACCCTTACACCTTAGCCTACCCTGTAGATTAAAATCCGTGGTTGGTTAATTGCTTTAGGCAAAGTGTGTTTCCTTACATTACCTGTTTTCGCGTGTGTAATTCATTATTTTTGGTTAGGTCGGGAAATTGCACAATGCAATTGGAGTGAAAGTAAATATTGTATATCTTTGAGTTTATTTTTTCGTGTGTTTACTATTTTCACTATTACCGTTATTTCTGAAGTCATGAAAAGTATGGAAAAATCATCCAGAGTTATCATTATAGTGATGTGGTGAAATTTTGCACATCTATGTTTATGTTTAAAAAAAAAAAAAAAAAAAAAAAAAAAAAAAAAAAAAAAAAATCGAAAAAAAAGAAAAGAAAAAGAAAAAAGGAAAAGTTGGATGTTTGTTTAACCAACTTATGTAAAGTTTTGTATTAAGTGGTCGATATCACCACTAGTTGTTGTATATTATATCTATGGATTGAATGGGAGTTGAACGTTATGAGAACACCAACTAAAGGTTATTCTTTGATTAAGATCTTGTTGAGTATAATTCGTGTCTACCTAAAGCGTGTGTTTCAAGTGTTAAAGCGTGAGTTATTCAATGATATGAGTCTTATTCATGGGATGGTTGGGATAGTGATTAACCACACTTAGGATTTTAATTTATTTGTTTCGTTTATTTTTCATTTTATACCAATTTATATCCCAAATGTTATTCATACCCTATATTATTCTTTATCCAAACCTTTGATTTATTGAGATTAGGGATTTGAGCAATCTTAAGTATCGTAGTCGTGGATTCGGCTATGTATTTATGATTTTGTCGCCCTTTTTGATATAATATTATTGGTGAAGATTACTTGGTCCTATCTTTAGCCTATTCGAGTTAAGGATTTGAGCAATTGCAAGTATCGTGTTCGTGGATTCGATCATGTATTTGTGATTTTGTCGCCTTTTCTGGAATTTGAGATCGATAGAGATTAAGGAGAATGATTAACCCTTTAAGCCTATTAACCCTTTTTACCGCTTTAGACTTGTTATTCCTTGGCTTTAGTGGGGGAGATGTGTATACTTGCCAAGTTTATGATAGAATATTCGTCACGACTGGACAGTTAAACGATTAGATTTGCTTTTATCAAATTATTTTATTTTACTTCTAATTCGTTAAGTGTTTGGTTGTGTGATTATGACAAAAACGAATACATGCTTAAATATAAAAATAAATCCTAATATCTTTTAGGATACATTTTCATAAGATTAATTCTAAGGTTTACTTGGGGACAAGTAAAGTTCAAGTGGGGGGATATTTGATGAACTCAAATAAGTACATTTTATTACTATCATTTATCCTATTTATTTGACTTGTTTTATTATATTATCTGTGAGAATTGATACGTTAATGTTTACTTTTGTAATTCTCAGGTAAAAACAAGCATTTGGTGAAACTTGGCGATTTTGGACTAATTATGGAGCAAAACAAGCAAGAAGTTAAGAGTCTACTGAAATGTACAAGATCAAGACTAATCTGCTCCAGATGCGCCGCATCTTACTTATTACATACGGCGCATCACTATCAAGATTTCACATGATACGATCCAAGATACAAGAGGACATGCGCCGCATCTATAAATGGAGTTACGCCGCATCTTCTGGCGGTGTACGAATATTCCTGAATATATTAATCTTGGACCCCATGCGAAGTTAAGTCAATGCGCCGCATCTACTTATTAGATGCGCCGCATCTTACCTCAGACAGAAACTATAAATACCCCAAAGACCAGACGAATTAAGAGACTTTTGGTACGTACGATATTCGAAGGACAGAAGCCCTAGGCCGAATTCAGTCGAAGTAGCAGCACAAGACACACCTTGAACAAAGATACGAGAGCTGTAAGAAGGTCCTGCATGTATTCAATTCATTAAGTAGTTTTGTTTTATTGTATTAGTACACTTTAATTGATCAGGATTGATGGGCTTGTGATCATGGATTTAACCATGCACTTCGACTCCCCTTAAAATTGCTTTCCCATTAATTAAAGTTTATATGTTGATGTCTTTGGTGACTTTTATTAGTGCATTGATAACCTCTGTGTCTAGCTGAGCATTGCTTGGGTCGCCATGCCCCTTCCTCGCCTATTTATTAGATCGCCTATGCATTCTATCGTCTGTAGAAAAGTAGGAAGAAAGATAAATGGGATAGTCATAAGTAATCATTAAGGGTTTACTCGCCGATAAGATTAGAACCAACGAGAAAGGACTTAATCTCGTTGCGTTGCATCGAACTATACACTTCATATAAAACTAGCAATAAAACAAGTGACAAGCTACTTAACTATCAGGACAGGTCTTCTTATTGTCTCGATTATTTATCTGTGTACGTGTGTGCTATTCGCTGATTCGTGCCTATTAGTTAGTTTATTATTTAATTGCAACCAAACCGTGCCAGTCTCTCAGGCTGAACCCCCCTTGCGTTAAATTAGGTTGTATAGCTAACTTAAGATATTAAAATACTGATTAGAATAACTAGATAATACGTTCCACTCTTAGTGATCGACACTCTACTTACCATTATATACATACTGACCGGGTACACTGCTCGTTAAAGTGTGTGTGTTATTGATAAGTCGGCTAAATATAAATTTAAAACTTGAATACTGCTAAAACCACAACGACATACCGTGGGTATAAATTAGAGCACTCGCACGCACGCATCAATATGACATATCAAATTATGATTTAATGGTTGCTTCACAAAACTTCAATGCATAAAATTCGAAAAAATATAAGGAATAAAAGTATAATATATCAATACCCAAATTATGCATACTTAATTTGTAATTGCCTAAATACGCAAAATAAACATGCACATATAATATATATTTATATTTTATATTTAGTATCAAAACATATCTATTCCAAAAATATATTCGACAATGCATTCTATAAATAAAGGTATATTGAATGTAAATCATTAAACCAAAACATAATATTCAGCGATTCAAAAAACACCAACGATGTTGACACCTAAATCAACGAATGATAAGTTCAACAGAGATGTAACAGTAGTCACTATATCAGATGATGAAGAGGTATGATATGTGTTTTAATTAAGACTAATTTGTTTATAATTGTATTAATCTAGGTTCATGTTATATTAACTTGATACTTTTGAATGTCAAAAATATGCAGAATAGCCAAATTTCAAAAACTCATACTCAACCATTTTCTCCAGATGTGAAAAAAAAGACATACCAATTATTGTTTTATCGGATGATGACGAGGTAAAATTACTGATTCAACATTAATTTAAACATGTCACCAGAGACATATGTCTTACTTATTGTTTCACGTTTACAGCCTGTTTCAAAATCACGCAAACGACGTAGGTTGTTCAAGAACAACAAAAGTGTCAACACCAATGATTTTGTTATTATTTCATCAGATGATGAACAATCAGCAAAATTTGACACAGTTAAAAAAATACTAATCACAATCAAGCAGAAGAAACAATGGTATGAATTGACATTACAATATCATAAATTATCTTTGATCATGGATACATTATAACTTACACTATGCTTTTATATTATGAATTTGGAATTGTATAAGTCTGATGATGAAGAACACGTTGTGATAAAACGTTCAAAAACATCACATAAGTCAAAAAAACACATTACATAGCAAATATATGCTGTTAGATGAAGATACAGATGATGAATTTGATAACATCAAGAGCAACAGTGATGATGGTGTTTGGACAAACATCAATGATTTGGAAGAACTGTTTTATGCTTTAGATGAATATAAGCCCAAATATAATATCCGTGATGAAGAAATCATTGAAGACTTCCCAACAGATTGTTTGTTCTAAAATAATTCTATAAACATTTGTAGTTGTAAAGTGTTTTAAATGCCGGAACTTTATACTTACATATTTTATTTTTGGATTTACGCAGATGATTACAAATATAGTGTCTCTGATGAGGAATATGATAGAGAGAATTTTTGCAAGCATAACATGAGTGACGATGACATGTGGGATGATATGGTTGATATTGATGGTAAAGTGCATGGTAAACATGGTGGAAAAAACTACATAGATGAAGAAGCTTGGGAAGTCGATTCCGATGCGTATAGTGTTAGATCGGTACCAGATGACGATGATTTAGCCAGTTTTATAAATGACGGCTCAACTGATTATGAAACCACTGATGATGAGAATAGTGATGATGAATTTTGATCAAGCATGCCAAAATTTTCCAAAAATTATGTTTTTATTTGTGACAATTATTATTTTATGACAAGTACTATTTTATTAGGAAGATTTGTTATGGTCTATATGATTTATAATTCATGATTTTTATTCAATTACTATGATATATTTTTAATGATTATTTTGGTGTTTTAATCTTGGTAATTATTTTTTTTCGCCAAATATATCAATACAACATTTATAAATATTTTAACGATAATTACAACTCAAAAATATGAAATATACACATACTAAGTTTACACATGATTAAAAAACGCACGTATTGAACATATAATTTTTTTTATTTTATTATTATTTTTTTTTAAGATAGGTTAACATCTAAGTTACAAACTAATAATAAAGATTATTAGATTTAACTAAGAATTTGACCATTTATATCACTAATAGCGTATAAGATTTGAGAATATAAACAGTTGCAACTTAAAGAGCATTTATGAAACGTTGTACCCTTCCATTGTGTATAAATACATACATATAAACAACAATATATTTCATAATTTCATCATGTATTATACTCTTTAGTATATAACTCCAATGGCTTCAGCATCTTCTAATCCTGATTCAAAGAAGAATAAACGTAGCAAAGATACTTCTCCTCCTCCAATCCCTTCAAAATATAACTTTTTTGATGTATCCCAAGATATTTGGGACAAATGTCATTCCGGCAAATATGCCACCGAGAAAACATTGGTTGAACTTTATAACAAGCGTATCAAAAGGCTTGAAGAACAGAACAATGAAGATTAGAAGATCATATTGGCGCACCAGAGGAAAATTGATGATCGAAAACAAGAAATAGAAGATACCCAACAGAAAATTGTTGGAGTTTACAAGGGTATTCAAGATAGTTTATATATTTCTTAATGTGTCATTTTGTTTAGTTGTTGTATATTTTTTTAATGGTTCAACATGTTATTTGAATACTTCAAAAAGGAATATGATATGTGGTGTTATTATGCAACTTCTATTGGGTTTATAATCTTAATGTAAATAAATACATGATGTCCCACATAGATAGTTTTTATAGTGCTTATTCAGTTGTTAAAAAACGTTAGCAATACTAAGTTTAAAGGAGCAGTACTAACTTTCACGTTAGTACTGCTCATGTAAACTTAGTATTGCTAAAGCTTTTTAGCAAGTGAATAAGCACTCTAAAAGCTAACAAACTAATCAAATCTAATATACTACACCTACCTTCATGTATGTTTAAACAACAATATGTTATTTCAATGCATTCAAAAAAAAAAAAAAAAAAAAAAAAAAAAAAAAAACCTTTTAAACATATAAGTTTAAAACGGATGAAATTTACATCTGTGATATTAAGTTTGGTTTGGGATAAATACCAAATTTGAAACGTTTTAACTTTGGAGATGATCACAACTGTATTTAAAAGATACTTTAACAAATATACCAAACGAATTTTAAAAAAATATATATAGTAATCCTGAGAAACAAAAAAAAATAAAGCACTATACATCATATGAGCAAAGTTGAGAATACTGCTGTTGACAAAATCTTACATGATAACATGTTGAATTATTCAAATCAAAACACAATCCATAATGGTACCGATGCCGTAACTAATGACTATCTTCCGTGACGTATTGGCAGACCTCCAAAAAAAACATATATTGAAAGCTCCATCACACTGTGTACTTCTTCAACATGATACCGCACGTCGACCAATGGGACCCCCTGTCAAGAACAAAAAACATGAATATAATGCAGTTTTAACGAAAAAAGAAAGACTTGTAAATACAACAATAGGTATGTACCATATGCTTTTCCTAATTCATAAAACAAATAGATGTGTTTGTAATGTACAAACAAATGTATATATGTTAAATTAATAATTAAATAATAAATGACCATAGAACAGCACCATAACAATCAATGGATACCGCACGTCGACCAATGGGATGCCCTGCCAATAACATAAATCAGGAATTTAATGTTGTTTCAACGACATAAGATAGACCTGTGAATACAATAATAGGTATGTAGCATATACTTTTTCTAATCCATACAACAAAGTGACGTATTTGTAATGTTCAAACAAATTGATATAATGCAACATTAATAATTAAGTGATAACAACAACATTGGAACAGAATCACAACAATCAATGGATAAAGCACGCCGACCAAGAGGACTCCCTATCAAGAACAAAAACCTTGCAGGTGAAGCAGTTCCGACAATAAAAAAAACACCTTGTGACATTCAATGTACTCCATGCGGAGGACAATACTCTAAACGCAAATCACAAAGGCTGAGAGAAAAAACGAAAATGGTTAGACACAAAACATCACATCATTCACTTTCTAATGTTACAGACCAAACCAACGAACAAAGCCAACAAAGAGAATCATTTGTTGGAATATCAAATTGTACGAAGACTTTATCCTTTTTCCAAATCGATGTTCCAGACTCTCCTTTATTAACATTAAAATAAATAATTTTGAACTTTGTCTTGATTAATTGTGTTTTGACATATTAAATCGACCATGGAGATCCAGTTTTCACGTGTGAATCTTGCGGCGCGTTGTTATGGCATGCTGAGAGTATGTAGGACAGACACATACAACTTCGGATTCATACTCTATGTGTTGTGGCAGAGGAAAAATCAAATTAAGAGATGAGGTGCAAAATCTACCAAAATTGTTGATGGAGCTTATGAACGGAAACCACCCGAAAAGCAAATCATTCATTGAGAATATCAGACGATATAATGCAATGTTTTCATTCACTTCTATAGGCGCAAAACAAGATATGTCTGTTACTATTGGCGGTGGTCCATATTATTACAGAATACAAGGCGAAAATTACCATAGAATGGGTATGTTACTACCACAACAAGGAAAACCTCCAAAGTTTGCTCAGCTATATATTTATGATCCACAAAATGAGATCCAAAATAGGATCAATGGTTTCAGGTAGCGTACAACATTCTTACACATAATTTCTAACAAAACAATTATCATGTTTACCATAACAATATTATACAACTTAATAAATATATTCATCCTACTAAAGATTTGATTTTTTTTTTTTTTTTTTTTTTTTTTTTTTACAGCATAGACACAGATGCATCAACAAATAACCATCCTATGGACCACCAGCTAACAGTTGATTTACGAGACATGCTAGATAGCATAAATCCATTAGTTGCTCAGTTCCGAATGGCTGGTGAACGTTTTGTCAGTGAAAAAGAAGAAAAAAACTTTAAGTTACGACTTATTGGTACAAGAGAACGCGATGGAAGAAATTATAATCTTCTTACGGCTACTGAAGTTGCTGCACTAATTGTAGGAGACTGATATGTGTCTAAAAACACATATGTATTACCCTGTTTAAACCCACATAAACGTCCAAAAACACACAAATATCCATAAATATTATAAATATCAATAAAATGTGTTTTTATATGTTGCAGATGCAAAATGATTGAAAATCAAGTGAAAACGAACATAATTTGCATAAATGGCAAGTCTAGTCCCTCAAAGTTTAAAAGTTGTCAAAATTAGTCCCCGGGTATTTTAAAAATGGTAAATTATATTTTTAAACCCTTGTACTATTGGAACTTGACAATATTTACCCTTGTGATAACTTTGGAAGAATGTCACAACAGGCCCCTCAACTTTTCAGATTTGGCAAATTTGGTCCTTGTGATTTATTCTACAAACTAAACCAAAATCCGGATCAAACAAAAATACCCAAAATCCAAATCCTTAACCATTTACCCAACCCACAAATAAACAACCCAAGCCCAATCCCATATTTATTAAACCCGGCCCATTCACCTTAGATAATATCCCAGGTCAAACAAGGTTTGACCCGTCTCTTCCCTCCCACTCTCACTGACACAAAACCAGTCACACCCCCTACCTCACCATTTTCCACAGCTGTCTCCCCACCTCATTCCCCCTCCAAACACACTACCTAACACTTCCAAACTCATTTAATGCTTCCTCACCACCACTAGGTCTGCCAAAAATCCCACATGTCATTTTTCCCGCCAAAACACCAATTAACGAACAAGATGATTTCAATTTAATTAAATGGTGGGGATGTGTTCGGAATTCATCAAGGATTCATGTGAGAGTGCTATAAAAGGATGAGAAGACCAAGAGAATAAAAGCCAGCTAGTTTAGGACCAAAATAGTTTAATAAATTAGTGTAATTTATTTCAGTCTTATTTAATGTTATCAGTAGTAATTCTAGTTTATTTTAAGTAATTTATTACTTCTGTAATGTAACAATATTAAGTAGTAATAAAATATCAAGTTTCTAAATTTCTTGTTCAATTCGTATTAAGCTATTAGTTAATCTAGTAGCTTATTTTATGTGTATATAAGCTCATTTAAGCTTCTTATAGCTTTTAGTGAGTTTATCTTTGTTCTATCAGTTCTATTCAAGTTTTGGATGAAAAGTCAACAAAAGTCAACTGGGAGGTGTAATAAGCTGTTTCATGGGTTTAGAAACTAAGCTGGATGGTTTTTCTGGTTCCTAGCTTGTTGACAACAAGCTAGGAAGGGTTTTTGGTCCTTGGTTCATGTTCCTTTGCTCCCATCAGTTGTAAGCTTTTTCCTTGAATTTGTACTAATTTTTGCATTTACTGTTACAGTGCTTATCTATAGCTTATTATTGTTTTTAATTGCTTATTGATAGTTTCTAAGCATATTTAATCTATCTAATCAGTAGTTATATAGTTCCTTTTTCATTTTGCTAAAAATCATAGAAAAGTCAAAAACAGCCTATAAGGCATTAGCTTATCAAATTGCTTATTTTTGTGTTTAAAGTTGTTAATCAGTTTTTATATAAGTTAATTAGTCTTTAAAATCAGATCCTATAGTTTGAAATTTCCTATTTCATTTATAAAACCATAACAGCCCTTGTTAAAGGGGTGTTTGGTTTAAGCTTAATCAATGGGTCAATCCCATTGTTACTGTGCACCAACCTTTTTCCCAACTTTGAATTAGCTTATTTCAGCCATAATAAGCTGTTTTGAGGATCTAGTAAGTCTAATAGATAGAAAACCATAGTTGTTATTGCCTGTGTTAAATTCAGCCCTCAAAAGGGTCAAATAAGCCATCATCAGCCATGAACTTGTTTTGGCCTGTTTATTGGCATTTCTGAGTCACTTCTGGTCACATTAGTGTAGCTATAAGAATTGGATTAGGTGCATTTGGTCTGTGCTTGTCTGCACAAAATCTGCACAACTGCAGACTCAGTGGTTTTAAGCTGCTGATCTAGTGGCTAATTGGACTTCAATTGGAGTTGTAATGATAGGGCTTTTGTGTTTTTTAGACTCCCCATAGTACTAGCTAAGTTTTGCCCCACTTAAGTTTCACTTTACAGCTTATTTATAAGCTCTTAAGCTGTCTGCAAGCCTGCAACAATTCTACATTTTCTGTCTTATTTCACAGCTGACCATACCTGCTTATTCAGCTTATTTCTATAGCTTCTTTGTACTTTTCAGTCATTTTATGCTTCTTATAGTTGTTTAAACATGTCCTGATCATTTGGTCATTTTTCCTAGCTTATTAGCTTATTTTGGGCTTATTGCAAAACTGCTTATCTGCCCAAATAAGCCTTATAAGCTTAGATAACTTTTTATTTTATTTTTCTTATCTTTTTATTTATATTTTAGAATTATCTGTAAAGTTTCATAATTTTCCTAATAGTCTTGATATTTTTAATCATTTTTATTAGTTTTTAATAGTAATTAAATCATAATAAATAGAATATTAATCAGAAAAATATAAATCCAATTTTCATAATTTTATTTTGTCATTTGTAATCTAGGAAAAATATAAAAATATTTTTAGGCCTTAAGAAAAACCAAAAATAGAAATAAAGTGATAGCTTCTATTTAATAGAATTTATCTTTTTAAATTTTAATTAAGTAATTTTCATTTTTATAATTTTCTTAGCTTTTATTTACTTAGTAATATTTTTAGAAAAAGTTTTAGATTTTTCTTTGTCCATTTAGTATTTTTTATAAATTTAAATAGTTTAATAAGTTATTAAATAATAAATAATTAATAATAATTAAATAAAAAGTATAAAAAAATATAATTTAAGTTTTTAAATAAGTTTTAAGTAATTTTACATTTTTAGGTTTTAAATTTGATAAATTTCAGATTTAGTCCCATTTTAGCTGTCCCGTTACGCGTTTGTAATTTATTTAATTCGCGTTTTATTTTATTATGCATATTTGTCTTTAAATTGTTATTTAGGATTGTTAAATAAAGCAAAATCAAATATCTGATTCATCAATCACTTTAATCCTAGCTTTGCACTGTTTTCCATTCACACCTCGTTGGGAAACGACCCAGGTGATCACTTGTCTGGTTTCACACACTACACACGAGCATCCTGTTCTGAGACTGCATTTGTTTAATTATTAGTGTTGTTTCGGGACGGATCAGAGACTTTGACTCTACAAAACATAAAAGGGACATTATTCTACGTATGCAAGAAGGCGGACTCAGGCGAATCAGCGAGCTGCATCCTTCATACCTTGCACTCCAGTATCCATTGCTGTTTTCGTACGCTGAAGATGGTTATCGAACAGATATATACCATTTTGGTGTCACTGATGAAACACCCACCAACAAGAAGACGAGAGTAACAATGCGAGAGTATTTTGCATATCGCTTACAAGAAAGAGCAAATGTTTTCTCAACGGTACTGAATGCAAGGAGGCTATGTCAACAGTTTATTATAGACGCATACACAATGGTCGAATCTGAAAGGATGTCATACATTAAAAACCAACAAAAAGACTTAAGGAGCGAAATCTACTCAAAATTAGCTAAATTGGCGGATGATAAAGATTCAGGAGTGAAACTAAGAGGTAAAAAAGTTATATTGCCATCATCATTTACAGGAAGCCCAAGGTATATGATGCAGAATTATTTAGACGCAATGACAATTTGCAAGGTCTACGGATACCCAGATTTGTTCATTATATTTACGTGTAACCCAAATTGGCCCGAGATTGAACGTTTTGTGGTTGAAAAGGGTTTGAAATCTGACGACAGACCCGATGTAATCATCACACGCATTTTTAAACAAAAACTTGACACTCTTATAAAAGAATTCAAGGAACACCATTACTTTGGCCGCCATAAAGCAGGTATTTACTTATCCAATTAATTGTATGCACAAAATTATTACACAGTTCATCCTACATTCTATATAGTTACTTGCATTATGTTCTTCGCACAGCTGTTTACACTGTTGAATTCCAGAAGACAGGCCTTCCACATGCACACATTTTGCTTTTTTGGAAGAAGATGATAAAATTAAAACACCTGCACACATAGACAGGTTTATTTCATCAGAAATACCAGTTAAAAATGAAGATCCTGAACTTTACAGAATTGTCACCGATCACATGATTCATGGTCCATGTGGACCACAACGGCCAGGTTGTCCGTGCACTGTAAACAACAAGTGTACTAAAAAATTCCCAAAGCAGTTTAACGAAGAAACTTTTATTGATGAGAGTGGGTATGCCATTTATAAAAGAAGGAATGACGGGTCGAATAACAAAAGTGGAATTGAATTGCACAACAGCTATGTTGTTCCCTACAATCCTGGCTTGCTACGACGTTTTCAATCACATATTAACGTTGAGTGGTGCAACCAGGTACGTTCTATAAAATACTTATTCAAGTATATTAACAAGGGTCCAGATAGAGCAACAGTTGCTTTAGAAGATGAAGACGTTGATGAAATCAAAGAATATTATGATTGTAGATATATTTCGGCATGTGAATCAGCGTGGAGAATATATGGCTTTGACATACATTACAGGTTCCCACCCGTAGAAAGATTACCGTTCCACTTAGAAGGAGAACAATCTATCATATTCGATGCAACTGAAAGTATTGATTTTACACTGGAAAAAGCATCAGTAAATGAAACAAAATTTGTCGCCTGGATGGAATGCAACAAGACAGATACAGAAGCACAAAAACTGCTTTACCACGAGTTTCCCCAACATTACGTTTGGAAACAAGAAGAAAGGATGTGGGTGAAAAGACAAAAAGGTACATGTATTGGCCGTGTACATCATGTATCTCCTTCGTCTGGTGATTGATTTGCAGAAATGGAGATAGAAGTATAATTGGAGTATTTGTATTTGAGGACTAACGGTGCAAAAAATACTAACGGAGGGACTAACGGGCAAATAATATTTATACACTTAACGGTCAAACTAACGTCCCATCCAAAATAGGGACCAAAAGTGTGCAACGTTTCACAAAATAGGTATCTGTGGCGTAATTAAAATGAAATAGCTCCTAAACATGAAATCCGTGTAAACCACAAGGACCATCCATATAATTTTTTCTTCTTATTATTATTATTAGAGTTCATTGCATTTTTTGTCCTTGTTGTTTGGCCAAATTGCAGGTTTGGTCCCCAAAACCTCGAAAGTGCAGTGATAGTCCCCATTTTAAAGTTTGGGTTGCATTTTTTATCCTTATCGGTGTGAAATGACCAAATTACCCTTGTCTTTTTCTGAATAAGACAAAGGGTATTTTAGTCATTTAACTTTATCTAGGGACCAAAAATGCAATCCAAACTTCAAAATGAGGACTATCGCTGCACTTTCAAAGTTTTAGGGACCAAACCTACAATTTGGCTAAACGACAAGGACCAAAAATGCAATTAACTCTTATTATTATTTGCATTACAAAAACTCAATTATGAAAACTTTCTTCACAATGTTTCATGCACCAACATCCTCTATCTAATAAAGAAAAAAGGAAATTTTTTCTTAAGTTTTTTTTTTTTTTTTTTTTTTTTTTAAAACACAAAAAAAAAAAAAAAAAAAAAAAAAGAAAAAGAAGTTATCAATCATTTGAAATGAAACACAAATGTTTGATTAGTTGCACAGGAGTAACAATGAGAAGGTTAAGTTGGTAAAACTGGTTGAAAGGCGACATAGGATTTGTGGTTGTGACAGGATTGTGACCAAGCCTCATCCAGGTTGTGATAGGGTGGTTGCATACCTGGGTGTTGTGACGAAGCCTCATCCAGGTTGTGATAGGGCGGTTGCCTGGGAATTAACTAGATATATAGTGGCATGGCCATGGTAGTTGAAGGGTAGGGGAGTATCCGTGATGGCCCCAAAGATGGAGATCATGGTGGCTAGTATGGGAATTTATGCCCAGAGACCAACATCGAGTACGTGGAAATTATAACTTACAAAACACAAATATACATGAAACGCAAATTGTGACATTTCTAAAGGAAGAGCAGCGATACCAGAAGTATTAGAAGCATGGTAACATTTCTAAAGGAAGAGCAGCGATACCAGAAAGCTACACTTTCACAAATAGTAAAAAGAACCAAAAAACTGAGTTCAATCATTAAAAGGAAACATAATTCAACTCAAAACCTGGCAGTTAGTGTTTGATACGGTTTTTAATTTTCTGTTGTTTCCTTCAATTTTAGGTAAGCAGTTTGAAGATCAAGTCAAGTCAGCAACAACAAATTACCCGAGCCACATAGACATGCACACACGGGAAACGACCCAAAAACACAGAGTACGCTCGACATAACATCAACTGATCTAACTACGCACAAACGCAACAGTTGCGACACGCGATCCAACAGACCCTCCAAACATGAATGTTGGGTAGGTACGAATATGGTCCAAGTAAGAAAACATAGGGGTGGTTGTGTCTCCAGAGGCTTCAGTCTCCTGAGAGGTGCTCGCTTTTAATCGATTGAAGTTTTCAACTTCTTGCACCAATTCATCTCTTGTATGATTGCATGAAGTAATGACCTAAATCAGATCAAACTGTTAGCAAGGGAATTTCAGCAGATAACATAAAGGCTTTAAACGAAATAAGAAAGATAATTAGGTTCATGAGTTGAACATTTTAATATGCATCACAAGTGACTCGACTGTTGCAAGACTAACTGAATAATATAAACTCCAAAATACATCCCCGTGGTTTGCCAAATTTCGCACCATACATCCAAATCTTTTTTTTCTAACATATACATCCACCGTTAGTAAAAGTTAAACACAATACATCCACGAGGACGAACGGTGCAAACATTGTGTCGTTAAGTAGGACACGTGGCGGTTATCTTTTTTAGGCAAGGGTAATTTAGTCTTTTAATTCGCAACTAGTCACTCTTTTTTTTTTTTAATCAAACAACAAACAAAAACACAAACACAAACCCAGAATCATAAACTTAAACACAAACAAACACAAACCCAGAAAAACCTTAAACACAAACACAAATAAAAAAACACAAATCAAGAACACTAACTCTTTCTTTCACTATGTATGAAACCACCATAAACACAAATCAAGAACACTAACACAAATCCAACCACAAATCCAGATCCAGACAACAAATCATAAACACAAATTAAAACATAAATCAAAAACACAAATCCAAACCACAAACACAAATCAATCCGGGTTTGACCCGTTTGGCCTCAGAAATAATCAATCCTCCTTGATCCAAAACAGTTAGAACATAAAAGAAAAAAGAAAATAAGAAGAGGAAGATATAAACCCAGATTCAATCTAAACCCAGATTCAAAAACATAAGCACAAACACATATTCATAAACTCAATATTCATAAACCCAGGATCAATCTAAATCAAAAGCGGGTCGAATCAAGAAATCAAGATCAAACACAATCGAAATCAAAAGTGGGTCGAAATCAAAATCAAACACAATCGAAATCCAAATCAAACACAATCGAAATCCCACCTCAGATCTTTCAAAGTCGAAATCAAAATCAAAAAAAGAAAGAGCTTCCAAAGAAACCATCGTCCTTTTTTTTTTATTTGAGAGTAAATTGCAAACAATCGCCCCTTTGGTTTTTAAGCTGAAAAGATATACTACTTTTGGATCTTGTTCACTGTTGAGACTGCTTTTGCTTTGAGAGAGAGAGAGAGAACAAGTAGAATTTGTTTTGTTAGCTTTTTAGAAAGAAATGAGAGAATGTATTTTCGAACAGATCTTTTTATTTGTGATTAAATCCATTTGCGTTGGCAGTGAACAGAATCACACCTACTCTTTTTTTTATTTGTTTGTTAAGTGAAGTGTTTAAATACATATGAACTTTCTACCATTAATTAACAGTTAAACACGAACAGAATCGCAAATGGATTTCTGGGAATTGTGTTTGATTGGTATTAAAAGAATGGTGGGTGAGAGTAGGTGGGAATTGTGTTTGATCTAGATCTGGTGATTTTGTATTTGTTGATTGTGTTTGTTGTTTGATTAAAGAAGAAAAAGAGTGAGTAGGTGTGAAAAAATGACATAATTACCCTTGCCTAAAAAAGATAACTGACACGTGTCCAACTTAACGACACAATGTTTGCACCGTTCGTCCTCGTGGATGTATTGTGTTTAACTTTTACTAACGGTGGATGTATATGTTAGAAAAAAAAGATTTGGATGTATGGTGCGAAATTTGGCAAACCACAGGGATGTATTTTGGAGTTTACTCGACTGTTGCAAGACTAAATGAATAATATAACCAAATTAGTCAGACAAATGGCTAGAGATGCATCTAGAGCAGAAATAAGTGTATTTTTTATTTATTTATTTATTTATTTTATTTTTTTAGTTCGTTTTGGACCAAAATTTTCACGAGCGATGGGTAAGAATGTTTATATTTTGTTGGTAGCCTATCATACTTCACGTGAAGATCGAATAAGAGTTAAAAAAAATATTAAGTGCGCTAGGTTGAATTCTTGATAATCCAGGGTGCGGTGCAACTTCTATAAGTCTTGTCCTGATCACCTAATTCTACAAAAATATGAGTTAAGAATAGATAGAGATTTAAGTTAGAAGCTTACCACAAGGCCACCAGGAGCTACAAGTCTTGAGATGGACTCCCAATACATAATCCTGTAACAGACTAAAGTATAAGAAACCAGTAATTTGAGATTTCTTGAGGGGTAGCGAGACGGTGGCACACACAACATGCACTCACACATAATTTAGATTGACCTTACAAAACCACAAAGTCAAATATTAATATAATAGCTTGCCTTTTGATAGGACCATCAGGATGTAGTCCAATGGCATCCAATGTTCCTTTGTCAGTAACCAGATGAAACTTTTTATCCAGCTTAGTTTCAAGAATATCATCAACCTGAGAACCCAGAATGGCAAGTGAAAAATCATGCAACGTTACAATACGTGCACACCAAATCTTACTCAGAATAATGTGTCTAGTTTTATATATCCCTACCACTGTTAACATTGTTTCCTGGTAGATTTTGATACAAATAAAATAGCACTTTTTGTAGAGCTGTTGCAAATGCCATTATAAAAACTTGATACGCTAAATACTACTTGTTCATCCTGACTGAAAGTATCACTAATAGAATGAGTATCTGATCCAGTGGCATGAGCTTGGAAAGTCAAAACACTTTCCACCAATGATCTCATGAATGGAAGTGTTTTACAATTTATCACCCATTCTGCAGAATTTACCTCAGTGTAGTATTTTTCACACTTCCAGGCTCAATATGGCTGATCAAATGTGTTCTGGCTCGACATCTCGGGACCATAGGTATTTCAGGGTTAAATACTTGAATGTGTTTGAAATCAGCATAGATGCAAGACAAAGTGATCATTACTGTACAGTTTCTATCATGTAAAGGAATTAAAAACGGATCTGTTGCGTGGTTGCGTCATAGAGATAACGTGGGATACAATTCATCTAAAAGGCTATGAATCAAGACCCAATATCAATACATGGAGAGTGCTTGCTAAATTAGATTAAAAAACATTATAATAGTGTATTGCATCATACCAAGAGTTTCATACTAGAACATCCATCACGAACTGCAAGGCTTTGAGCAAGGTCAATGGCTCCTTCACTATAGTCTGTTCCAGTTAGATCAGAGAACCTGTATTTATTAACATAAACAATTAGGCTCTATTAATTAGAAACGCATGCATGAACAAGACTAACATTACCATACCAAAACTAAGAGTTCTTCTGCTATAGCCATTAGAGATACTTCAAATATGTTAGGCAAACAAAGAGAAATGATGGTTAAATCCTTAGGTTTTATCACAAGATGTATAGCTTGACAGACATCATATACAGCCCATATCGTTTTACAAATTCTCCTCGATTCCGTATACACAAAATATGCTCAGCTACCTAAAAGTCTATGGTATGCCAATTGCTAGAATTCTACCAATACCAGAGACTTGGTATAATTTCAACCGTGTGGATGATACAACCAGATGCTATTTATCCTTTAATATTCGTAAGAACAAAAAAATGAGTCAACTATAGAAGAAAGACGAAACAAGAATTAAATGGTACGGTATCCGCACACAAAGGTAAGTTGAAAATACCCTTGCTTAGCAAGCTCTTGAAGCAGCAGTCCGTTGCCGGTTCCAACATCAAGTACGCTCCAAGCTGCTAAATCTGTCTCACCTTGCTCAGAATTGTCACTGCCATTTTGCACTCGCTTCTGGGAAAGGTCAACACATAGACCTTTTGTCCAGGTAGCAACCATCTCCATAACATCATCACCAAACCTACAAAGCAACATTAATATTCTTAAATCAGAAAGGGAAATAAGAGTCTCTTTTTTGCGATAAGTCAACCCCAATCATTTTTATGCTACCCAAATTCCACAACCGTGACTAGTAGTCAATGAGCACAGCTATAGTTAAACAAACAAGTTTTGACAACCTACCATACTTCACCAGCATGCCCATGCTCACGAAAATTTGTCAATTCCTCTGAATATGCCGAGTCCCAGTAACTCTGAAACCCCAGCATTGATGTTTCAGCATCAGGTTCTTCCTTGTCGGAACTATGCATACAAAACAAACACGAATTCAGATATAAAACAAAAAGCCAGCACTTTGCAGCAAATATCAAAACAAAGTCCATCTACACATAAACTTCCATTAAAGCATGAAAGCACTAATAAAAGGTGTTCATTACCATATGCAGCTCTTCTAATACTTATGTTTCAGCAAGAAAATCACACTCGTCAGTCTGATTCATACTCCGGAGTAGTAAATATTTCAAACATCTATTGTAAATCCAACCGGACCGTACATAACATTTCCCACCAGATAACTTAAAATAACAAATCACACTTACACTTGAACCTCAACAATATAAGCTCACCCAAATCCACCAGCAGAGTCATAATACCACCAAATATAAACAAAACATCCACTTGATCTCGCCCTAATGTACTTTACCAACTCGAAACCAAACAAAATTACTGTATCAAACTTAAGGGGGTTCAAATTTACAGACTATATCAAGTTATATCAATTACTAGCTTAAACATTCATCCGCATAAAATTTTAACCTAGTCACAAAATACGCCTTACAATCACCGTACATAACATTTTGCTCCATACAAGTTCGAATAATGATTCCCACATAAATGTCAACAAAATAACCCCAACAAAGCTAACCTGTTTACATGTTCCACTCAATCAGCCCTATAAAAAAAAAATCTTAATCTCATCCTAATGTGCTTTACTTGAACCTCGCAAAATTTTCATATCTCACTTGAATAAAAGTCTGAACATATCATTCATCAGCATCAAAATATAACCTAATTCACACTACACCTCCATGTACCAATTATCAGAAATGAATACAATTAATCAACAATAACAAACTGTAATCAGAAGCATAATTAGAAGCAGAACCTTAATCTCAGCCTAATGTACTTGCTAACTCGAACTGATTTTCGTATCGGACTTCAAATTTCAGTTTATCGAACCCATATATAAGCTAATCCACGCTACACCAACTAAAACCAAAACACAAGATCCAACTAAATAACTACATAAACATTATAATATTCACAACAATTTGAATTTGAGTTTATCGCATCAAAATTTTACTTACTTACACACTACACCTAATTAAACCCAGAACATAAGATCTAACTAACAAACTTTCATCTGCATTATTCATGACAACAACTAAATAACCGAAACAAATATAATTAAATAACCCATCATTATATAACCTTACAACCTGTACTTAACATTTCAGTTCATATAGCTTCGAATAGTGCATCCCACTTAAACATCAACATAATAACCTCGTCGAACCGAGCTAAACCCTAATCCAAACCAAAACACAACATCTAACATTCTAACTAACTAACTAACTTTCATCAACATAATAAAACTCATAACAGCAACTTTATAATAAAAATGAAGTAATCAGTAACTTAACTAATCATTATATAACCTAACAACCTGTACATAACATTTTTCCTCATAAAACATCAATAATGTATCACACAGCGTCGAACCGAGCTAATTTCTTGAGATTATCATCAATATTTAACCTATTAACAAAATATTTATAAACATAACATTTTATAACAGAAATGAATAATCATTATTTAACCTAACATCCTGTACAATGTACATAACATTTTGCTCCACGAAACGTCGATAATATATCACACTTAAACGTCAAGATAATAACCTCGCCGAAGCAAGCTATAATTTCTCGTATCAGACTTAATATCTTAGTTTATCGCATCGAACTTAACTTAATTACACAAAACACCTAATTCTAACCAAAACACATGATCAAACTAACTAACCTTCATAAACATAATACTCCGTAATAATCATAACAACAATCATTTAAACGAAATGTACATAACATTTTGCTTGATAGAACTTCGAAAATGTATCACAGAGGGTAGAAAACCGACCTAATTTCGCGTATCGGATATATATTCTTAGTTTATCGCATCGAAACTTAACTTAATAACACAATACGCCTAATTAAAACTTTGATAATGTATCACACGGCGTCGAACCGACCTAATTTCTCGAGTTTATCATCGATATATAACTTAATTACACAATACACCTAATCATAACCAAAACACAAGATCTAACTAATTATATAACAACCTGTAATCAGAAGCAGCACGATACGGAGTAGCAAGAGCTTCAGAAGCATCAGCATGACGTTGATCATCATCAAGTGTACTTCCATAATCACTTTTAATCGACCACGAATCAGCCGCAACAGACCGATCGTCATCGGAGATCAGATCTCCGGCGGTTAACGGCGGCCGGACCTGCGTCACCTCCGCCGTGTCGTCCGGAGGTAACCGTATTCCGGCCATGTGTTGGAGGTGATGATTTGAATGACAAATTTTGAATAATTTTTAGAGAGAGAAAGTAAACCCTAGGAGAGAGAAAGTGATGACGTGGAGTGGAGATGGATGATGATAGTGAAGGAATATAGGATGAAATGAAATGGTTTTGTTTTGGGTGCCACGTCGGATTTAGTTTTTTTGGTTAAACCCTTGGAGTTTGGTAAATGTGCAATTTTGGTCCTTGTGGTGTTTTAGAATCGATATATAGAGATGATCAGATGGATAATCAATTAATTATCGTGTATGTTATTTCTTTTGTGTAATTAGGGAGTGAAAGTGGTGTTTTGGGGGTTGTTTTAGCTGTAGAGGAACAAAAGTGGAATGGAAGTGAAGTAATGAATGAGTATGGATAGAGAAATTTTTTATTTTAAAATGGGTGGATTTATATCAACGGGCCTATTTTTATATATGGACGGTGGCTATTTGTGGCTATTTGTACTTTTTGTCATTTTTTTTTTTTTTTTTTTTTTTTTTTTTTTTTTTTTTTTTTTAATAGAAATATATAATAATGTATTGTATATGTATAATGTTTTGTATATTTGTGTTTAATAATGTTTTGTATAATTATTTTTTTGTATAATAGCACGTTAAATATTGCTACATTAAATAACTACAACAACAACTGTTATTATTAAATTGAACGACAACGTCAACACATTATTTAAAAACAACAACATCTACGACATATTATTAAATTGAACGACAACGTCAACACATTATTTGCTTCAAGCTGGTCAATCTTATTAGCTTTAGCAACGCAGTCTGAGCACTGCGTTGAAGAAGAGGCTCGACTAAAGTGCTTCTTTTGAAACACATCCTTCCACATAAAGTACCGACAACCATAGTCATCTGTTCCTGGCTGTTACATGTTAAGAAAATAATAAGAAATGTATTATTAACAAACAAATAATTTACATAACTAAGCAAACGTATGATTATTTACCACTGAAAGAGGACATGCGTAATACGGTTATTTTACAACATAATTAATTCAAATGATACAAACAGTTATTTACAACATAAACATAAATAAGTAATGTATTGTTAATTCAAATGATACAAACAGTTATTTTATACACGTTAACGTTAACACATTAAACAACTAAAATGTATTCGTCTAATGTGTTTGTATTTAATTAACACATTAAACAATAACACGTTAACACATTAAACAACTACACATTTTTTTTAGAAAAATAAATTTTTTTTAGAAAAATATTTTTTTAATTTTTTTTAGAAAAAAATATATTTTTTATTTCGAAATTAATTTTTTCGTTATGACAATGTATTTTTTTATTTTTTATAACTTTTTTTATTTTTTATAACTTTTACAACCTATTTTTTTTATTTTTTATACTTTTACAACTTTTTTAATGTCCCGTAAAAAAGAAAAGTACAAAAAAAAATTAAATGATTTGGATACCACTAATTTTTTAGCATACCACAAAACAAAAATTAAATGCCACAAAACAAAAAGGGCCACTTGATGCCTTTGCTGTTGCGTACGACAAGACAAGACAAAAAAAAATGCGCGTGGGACCCAATGGCAGACCTGCAACCATAGAAAAAGTACCCTAGTGGGGGTAGACCCCGTTTATATAGTAGGTCCCTTTAAAATTCACTGTTCATAGCCGTTGGAATTCACTGTTCATAGCCGTTGGAATTCATTGTTCATAGCCGTTGGAAATTACTGTTCATAGCCGTTGGAATTCACTGTTCATAGCCGTTGGAATTCACTGTTCTTAGCCCTTAGGTTCACTTGGTGAATGAGTATGGATAGAGAAATTTTTTATTTAAAGAGTACTGTGATGACAAATTTCATCAACTTATTTTACTGAAAAAAAAAAGTTGATGTTTTTAACTAGAACACACTTTCATCCTTTTTGAAAGTTATATATTTAAAGGTTCGTTAATTTTTAAGCGAAATAAATTACAATAAAGGAGATAAATTGAACATGAAACTAACCTAATCATGTAACAATATTGGTCTGTATTAGATAATTTTGACGTATTTGAGATATGATAAGTGAAACTGATATTTATTTGGATGTGATGCTGTTTACACATAGCCTTTTTCTTTACATATTTCTTTAATACTTTAGCAATCTGTTATGTTTATAAGTTACTGTAAATCATAAACAGGTATTTAGTTATGATTGACCAAATAATCCATGTAGGCTATTAAGGCTATGAAAGTCTAATTAAACAGCAACTAAATGTTAAGCAGTTTTTTTTATAGTTTTGTAGTTGAGTAAAGAGAATGGTCAAAACACTCAAAAGACATAATGAGAAGTCAATGACCATTACAACAACGATACTTATTTTATGGTGTACTCAAAAGTTTTATTAACTTGTTTGCCGTAGTCAAAGGCATTACTATAATCCAACTCTACGAAAACCACTTGGGTATATTATAAGGAAGTAAACGGAGAGAGATTATGTTAAAGTTACTCGGGAAAGTCTAGTATCTTTTTGTCTTTGATGTACGCAGCCTAAACGGTATTCTCGTGAACGTTTCTGAACTTTTATTTGATTATCTCAAAATATTCACCCACCGAGGTTTGAATACATGAAAGTGACTGTATATAACATAGTAATTTGTTAGACATGGACATATTGACATAAATAATTGTACAAAGTGTGTACTTGTTCAATCCTTTTCTATCTTGTTCATAATCATCAATTATCTTTTTATAAGACAACATTTAAAAGTTGTTAAAATGACTGACCATGTATCTTCGTTCTTGTTTGTCGAACGGACAACATATCAATACTACAGTTTTCCTAAAGCACGTATTTCCCAAAAAGTACTATCAACGTCACTGTTAGAAGGACACTCCAAGGCTAATGGCACTTTAACATGGTACATTTTAAGTTTAACCGGTGACAATAGTAAGAAATGCAAAGTAACCAAGTTGTAGTAACATTTAAGAGAGATAATACAACCCAAAATTAATACTTGTTTCATATATACAAACATCAGTACACTTATAACACTGGAATCATAAATATCTTATTCAAAGCCATGTGGTAGCTATGACTGACTTAACACACACAAGTAGGCAGCAATGAGAGTACTTCTTCTAGCGTGTCGATAATGACACCGAAGTTAGGACGAAAAAGAACGTCACCAGTACACTCCTTTATCAACCTGCATACAGTAATCTTATATCATAAACAAATTTTTAGCATCGCTACAAACCATGACCCCCTTCAATGACAAGGGCATGAATCTGAAAATACCAGCCCATGTACGTTGACAATAGTTCAATAATCCATTGGCATTTGATGTAATTAGTAGAGTTAATTTGGGCTCTAAGAAAGTGTTTCATGGGTCTGTATGAAAATGTATTTACTTGGGTCAATTTGGTTCATATGAAAAAAAAAAGTCAACCTAACCCATTTGAAGCATGACCCATTTGACCCGTTTTCAAATTTGCTTGTTTTAACCCGAAACCATTTAGCATGTACACAACCTAGCCATTTCTACAACTCTACATGTGCAATGTTTGAACCAAGAGATTGCATTAGGAGCCACAACGTTAACTTGTATGGTTGCACATCCTTATAAAAAAGATACAACATTTAATTTGCTTGTTTAAGTGGGGTGGGATGCCTTTTCTTTGTATTATGTTCCTTTGTGGGTTTTATAATATTGTTGCCTTTCTCAAAAAAAAAAAAAAAAAAAAAAAATAAAAGAAAAAGAAAAAAAAGATACAAGATATAAATTGAATATGTAAAGATATTAACTTACTGTTGAATTCTCGCTGGACATTTACTGTTGAATTTTATTTCATAATCATTAGAACTATGATGTATCATGTTGGGGATGTACTTTGTTTCTATCATCTGCACGGCAAATATTAATTGACACAATTAATGGTGACTATCGATAAAACTATGAAAATAGCCTATTGTTACATATGGAACCTTTATTTATACTTCATGGATCTGACTATATGCCAATATATAAAATTGCTCAACGACCAACAAACAGCCCCACGAGCTTGGTAAGTGAAATAGTGTATCGAGTTACCTGATAAAATATGAGCCCAAATGACCGAATGTCTCTTCCTTTATTGATTTGATGCATGTTGACAGGGCCTGACGTATTTACTGAAAACAAAAAACAATTCACTTGACAGAAGAACACAACATAATATCTTAAGAAAAAGGAAGTTCATGTAACATACTTTCTTGATTTGGAAGCAGCATATACAACATCTGAACCCAATATTCACCAATCTTCAAATGGCCACCTTCATCTTGTAATATGTTTCTGCATTAATGCATAAAATCCAAAAATGCAGCTTTAGGTATTTCTACAATTTCATTACAACACCATTGTAACATATATGTATAAGTAGCTAAAAAGGTCACGCGTCAAATGGAGGGGTCAAACAAGTTGAAAGTCGGTCAAAGTCCAATTTAAATGCGTACACTCTAGCGACTTATTTGTAGGGTACAAATGCAACTTTGATTTATGAAAATGTGGTACATATAAATGCAGCAAAAAATTACCTAGGATCAAGATGATTGTGAATTATTGGGCAAGGCTTGTAATGATGCAGGTAATTCATTCCCCTGTCGATACAAGGCAGTATCACATATTCTTTAATAAAAAAATATTAAACGGATCAACAAAAATTAAGCAACTATCAAGCAAAAAATGAACGCACATGGAAAAGTGGGATCACAGTAACTTTTATGTGTTTGTCATCGTCTAGTCGGTTTATAATACAAGTATAGTTAAGGTTGAAAGTGAAGTACCTAGCAATGTCAAGTGCAAAACGCAACGCAAGTGGTAGACCAAGTCCAATCTTCTTAATCAAAATATCATTTAAGCTCCCCTAATAAAAGCAGATATAAAGCATTAGATGAAACTTAAACAAGACTAGCAATATCATTAAACTAAGGATTTAAGTAATGAAAACTATATTATGCAGGTGCTTACTCTTGATAGATGTTCGGTTATGAGTATCATTTCTCCACCATGCATGATTGAACCAAGAAATTGCAAAATATTTGGATGACGGAGTTCCCTTAACTGTGTATTATCCTTAGCAGACAAAACCCTACGTAAAGTTTAAGGAATAATGTTACAAACAATTAAGCTAACTAAACAGCCGGTATGTTTGGCAAAACTAGCTGTAAGTTTTATGCTATAAGCTGTAAGCTGCATGCTGTAAACTGTTAACATGAGCTACAAGTTGTATCTTTTTTTCAATAAAAGTGTTTGGTAAGTTAGCTGTTAAATGTAATTATAAGATGTAAAATGACATAAAAGGACATATTTATAATTGTAAACAAATGTTTAGAGGGTATATCAGTAATTTAAAGTTTTAACAGCTCCAAGATGTTTAAAAAGCTTCATGAATAAGCTTTTTATTTATGAGCTATTTGTTTAAAATAAAAGCTTGAAATTGATATATCCAAACAGAACTACTTATTTTAGAGGAGATTATTTTTGTAACAAAAAGCTAATAGCTTCTCAAAAAGCTTTTGCCAAACAGGCCCATAGACTAAAAGATTATGTACTTGATTAACAGAATGAAAGAGTATAAGCAAACATTTTCACTGGGAACTCTATGTGTCTGTTGATTATTGTTTTGACAACCCACGTTCCCTGCCACTTGACCTTTTCAGAATCACCCAATACACCCTGATAAACGATACCAAAAAAAAAAAATTGTCATCACGAGTTGATGGCTGATCAAGATTGATTAACATAGTAACACTAACATAAGCAATGTTTTTTTTAAGATGAAATAACAACCATATGCTTGTTAAGATGAAATTACAAAAAAACAATTTCAAACATTCCTTTTAACCTGTTCGATTGGTTCTGAATGCTCTGAATTAATCTCTGAAATATCAATATTTACTTCCTTCACATCTTCGTCATAACGAACTGTCTGAACAACAAAATAAGAAAATAACATTTACAATCGAACCTTTTTCAACGCTAATCTAAAAAAGAAACTTATTAACTTACCATTGGACTATTCAATAGAGAATTCTTGCCTCCATTCACTTCAAGAATCCTACATATATCTCGATGTCCATACAACCTTGCATCCGTCAGAGGCTACAAATTAATAACAAAAAACATAACATCATTTATTTTTTGTTTCATCACGAAGTCATCCAATAAACAACTCAAAATCATCCGTTAAAGCTTACAGTTCTATGCCACCTGTCATCGAGATTGACATCAGCTTTATAGTGCAAAAGTAGCTCAACAATCGAAGCATGGCCTTCACTAGCAGCTAAATGAAGAGCAGTCCGGCGGTCATAATCTTGCACGTTAGGCGATATTTTTCCGTCCCTTAACATCAAGTTAAGCCCAACTCTATCGCCTCTCGAAGCAAAACTAAGAAAGTTTCCAATCCTTTGCATTTCTATATCATCTGCGATATCTTTTACATTGGATTGGTTCGTCATAGCTGATATGAAAGATCTCAAAGAAATGATATATTTACAGCAGTTTATTCATAATATATGGTGAATTGATGAGTATATGCACATTTGGAAATTTGGCGGGTAAGTCTAAGAAATGGTTTAGTGATTAACGACCATTTGTTTTTGTCAGCTGTCATGGGAGCATGCCCAAACAAAAATTGGTAGTGTTTTACAAGGAATAAATCAGTTTTATATTCAAAATATGGTTGATATTAAAAATTAGTTACTACGTATATATTTTTCAAAAAGTAGTTATTTGTGATTTGAACAGACATGGATATTAAGGGTGTATTTAAAAAAAAAAAAAAAAAAAAAAGTATGAGTTTTCATGTTTTGGATGTGCAAATATGAAATTATGTTTAGGAGCCTCTCTCATCTAGCCGCTCTCTCATCTAGCCGACACGTACTGCTGCCCAGTCTCTCGCTAAACTTAGTTTTCATCTTTGTGTACCTTTGTGTTTTGATGTGATGACAATTGTGCCACCTACCTATCTCATATGAACATATCTAGGTTGACTTCCAGTTTTCTTCGGTAGAAGGCTGCACATGAGGATTCTAGTTTATCTATATACAGGATCTAGTAGTTTGATGTAACACCTAAAATCCGTAAGCACGTAAAATGACCATAATGCCCCTATAATTTAAAAAACTATTTAAAAGCTTGTAAAGTATACAATAAATTCCAAACTTCTGACAATGCACAAGTGATGCTCCCAAATAAATTTAACAACTTTATTTAACATTTATATAAGTAGCAAAATTACCAAAATGCCCCTAGCAATTGCCGAATGGATTATAATTAATTATATTATGATTTTAAAATGATTTAAATTAAGTAATTAAGGAAAATATCAATCAAATATTTCCCTAACCTATTTTGCCGAGAATTCTGGCCCAAGCCCTCCCCATTGACTCGGCAATTCCATCTTTAAAGCAATCCATATCCTTGTTTCTCCTAAACCCTATTTGCCGAGTAGGAAGATAAACACACAAGAAATTCTCTAACCTCCATCCGGTCCTCTAAAGTCACCAAAGCAATTTTCTGAGCTTGAACAACATCTAAGGAGTCCTAGAAAGATCAGGTTGAATTCGTTTGTGGCTTGGTTCGTTCGTGGGGAATTTATTCTTGTCGCTAGATCGGTTTTAAGGTAAATTCGTTTAAAATTCAACAAAGCTTTGTAAAATTCGATTCTCATTTTTCCTGGAGTTCTTATATCATGTGTAATCTGCGAAAATTATGTACAAGGTGAATTAGTTCCATTTGAAGCTGTGGAGAAATTCTTTTGTCAATAGCCTATCCGAGAAACCACAAATTCGTGCAGCACTCTCTACTCGTTCTAAAAATCTTCTGGTATTTTTCCCAGCTTCTATTGATCGTATATATCATGAGAAAAATAGTAAAAACGATCCATGCATTGTATATAATTCGTATGATAATTATTGTGTTTTATAAACCCTAAATCGAAATAAATCTAAACATCATGCATGCGATTTTTCCTGGACAAATGAATAATTTTTGTGGGCTCTATGATCATCAAACAACACTAGAAAAATGCTTATTTGATTTATTGAGGCTTAAAACTATTTTTGGTGAATTATGTTATAATCGGCTAAAAAGGAAAAATAAGAACAAAAATACCTAACGAGCCATCTAGGGTTTAAAACTAATAAGATCTGATGATTAATGAACAATAATGATGTGTAAATGATGGCATAATTATTTGGGTCGATTAGGGTTTATTTTGATATATTTTGGTGTGTACCGATTTGTAAATAAATATAAAAGGGGGTGTTTTGTCAATAATAAAATTCATGGGCTATTTTTGTCATGTTATATAAATCATGTGTGACCTGTAAAAATTATTAAACGGGGGGCCTATATGTAAAACTTGTGAGAAATGAATTAAGTTGTAATTGTTATTTCGAATTGGAAATTTAATAAATACAAGGACTAAACATGTAATTTCTGAAAAGTTGAGGTCGATTTGTGTTATGAATGATATTCAGGGACTAATGTGAAAATTTGGATATTTATTGGGCTAATATGTAATTATTATTAATTAATGATTTAAATGTAAATTCTAAGGACTTAATATGTAACTTTACTAAATGGAGGGACCTAATGTGTAAATATGGAATAATTAAAGGTCTGATTGTATAACTCACTAAAATAAGTACTCATGATGTAAATTTGATAAACCAAGGGTTTAATGTGTAATTATGCATGTTTGAAGGTTTAAAATGTAATTTTGGAAGTTCAGGGGTATAAAATGTAAATTGTGAAAACCTGAGGACCAAAGGTGTAAATATGATAAAGATACTTTGTCTCCAGCAAATATTGATCTAATTAAGCTATGTACTAAATATTTCTAAAAGTGGAAACCTTCTAATTATGGAAACTTTCTAAAAGTGGAAACTTACTAAAAAGGGAAAATTTCTTAAAATGGAAAGATGGTTAATTAAGAATGATTTGTAATCCCCTTCTACTCCTTTAGGTGTGAAGAAGGAGAGACTTTGAGCTTTCCCTCATTCCTGTGCTTGTTTCTATTTTTTTTCTTTCGGCATAAGGTACGGATACTCTGCCCTTGTTTCTGTAAGGGTTCCTATACACTATACATTGATGTTGACTTATGATTCTGTTAAGGATCCCAAGCCATTGCTATGATCCCCATTTGTTTATGATCCTTTGCTGTGAACCTTGATCTGTTGAACCTTTGATTTGGACCTTTGACACTAGTTCTGAACCTTTGATATGAACCCTCTGTTATGAACCTATTATGATGAACCTTATGATATGACACATCTGATATGATATGACTCTTAGTTTGATACCCGAGCCACCTTTCTGTTACCTAGCCAGGAAGGTAACCTGGCCGTGTCTGTGATGCACCACTGGCATGACTCATGTGTGGGTGAGTGATTCCTCACACCGTCCCCATTCTGATTATGATATGCGCATTACTTTGATTATGATTATATATGTTCTGGGGGGCGTATGGATTGCAATCCTAGATCTGTTCTGTTTAGTGGATTTAACTGTATATGCTATGATATGATTTGTCTGGTGACTGGTGCTGTGTGCAATACACGCCTTTCACAATTATCTGGGAGCTGATCACTCCATTTGATACATGAGGTCACCCCTCATATTATCTGGTTGCCTAAGAGGTATCCCCTCTGCATGTGTATGATTATGAGTATGATATGATATGATATGTTTCTGGGCTCGTGGTAGATGACTATCCTATTCTTCTCTTATTACCCATTTGTTCTGATTTATACCTTATGATATTTCCCAGTGCTTCATTATATTTCTGCTTCATTATCTTGTTGTATTATGTATCTGTTCACTGAGCTTTGTAAGCTCAGCCGCACGTTTTCTTTTCCGTGTGCGGCAGGTATCTAGCTGGGAGATGGATTTATGCTTAGGATGAGAGTTAGTGGAGCTTTTCCCTTAGATGATGTCCTACCCTAGTCTTACCATTTTGTTTCAGCATTTTGATATTGGATTTTTTTTTCGTTATGTATTTCCTTGGGATTATTTCTTCCTTTCATTTGAGACTTATGTATTGAATTCCAGTCGTGTTGACTTGGTTTATTTAATGATTATGTTTATTGGCTTCCGCTGTGAATATGTATGTATGCTTTGATTTGTCACCATAATGTGATGCTTCTACCCTTGCCGGGTTGGGGTGTTACAATTATGGTATCAGAGCCAGGTTTGCGACCTGTCGTACATAAGCTTTGGCCTGTGAAACATGTGGACCATAGGATTTGACCCTTAAGTTTTAAGTTTTGACTGGTGAGGCTTTGGGTAGGCATAGGTTTCTGTTTCGTCTTCCATTTCGTGCTTATTTTCCCTTATGTTTTGCTAATTCTTTTCATGATCATTCAGATGGTGAACACTCGCTTTACTCAGTACACTAATGGGGATGATGGCCCCAATTTTGAAGAGATGATAGCCGCTGCTGTGGCTGCTGCTCTTCCGCGAGTGGTGACTGAGGTCACCAATAATATCAGGAATGGGGCTGGTCCTTCTGGAGGTGGTGGTGGTGGCGATGCTCAACCCACTGCTCCACCCGCTGCTCCCCCAGCTGGTATCCACGTGTGGATCGAGAGGTTTAACAAGCTAAAGCCTCTCTCTTTCAGGTCCGCTGCTACTCCCCATGAAGCGGAGGACTGGATCACGCATATCGAGAAGTTGTTTCGTGTTCTGGGATGTGCTGACGAGTTTAAAACTCGTTTGGCCACATTCAAGCTAGAGGGTGATGCTCAGAATTGGTGGACTGCTCTTGTTCAGGCCAAAGGGGATGATTTTGCTGAGACTTGTTCGTGGGCAGATTTTATTGAGGCATTTTATAAGCAGTACATTCCTATGGCAGAGCAGCTGAGGTACGAGAGGGAATACGGGTCTATTCGTCAGGGTGATCATGAGTCTTCTGGAGATTTCATGCAGCGTTTCTTACGTCTGGCTAGTTTCGTGGGGCCAGAGGTTACTAGGGATTCTGTTCGATAGGCTCGTCACTTCAAGTGGGCTCTTAAGAAGTGGGTGTTAGACCGGATCGTTAACATTCCATTTGATGATGTGGCTAGTGTTCAGGATGCCGCGCGTAACATCGAGTTGTTACATGCGGACAGGGTGTCTAATAAGCGTGATAGGGATGGTAACCGGGTAGATTTTCGGGGTCGGCAGGACCAAAGGCAGGATTCTCGGGGTCATGGTCGTCAGGACCAGAGACAGGATTTTCGGGGTCGCCAAGACCATGGGCATGATCAGCAGGGTCGCCAGGACCGAGGTGGTGACTATAGGCGACAGGATTCTAGGAACCAGGGCCGACAGGATTATGGTCGGTATGGTGGTGACCGTCAGGGTCAGGGTCAGGGTGGTAATAACCGGCGTAGGGATTCTCAGCAGTATCAGCAGTCGGGATCTTCAGGTCAGAGAGGTTCTGTTCAGGCTCTACCTCCTCCTCCCTTATGTACTACATGTGGGAAACCACATCCGGGTCCTTGTTATAAAGCTTCTGGTGGTTGCTTCTCTTGTGGATCTACATCGCACAAAGTCA
The DNA here is from genome assembly GCA_021014915.2 of Artemisia tridentata subsp. tridentata. Classification (NCBI taxonomy): domain Eukaryota; kingdom Viridiplantae; phylum Streptophyta; class Magnoliopsida; order Asterales; family Asteraceae; genus Artemisia; species Artemisia tridentata. The sequence continues at coordinate 38,218,199 of CP139504.1, forward strand.
AGGACTGTCCTAAGAAGAATGTTGGTGAACCTAAAGTCGATACTAGGACCGCTCCTAATTCAGGCCGGGTCTATTCTTTGACACGTGACCAGGCAGCCAGCACCTCAGGTACTATTACGGGTTTTCTGTATATTGGAGATCGTACTGTTTTCGTTTTATTTGACACCGGTGCTACACATTCCATAATATCCACATCACTTGCAAATAAAATAAACGTAAACCCAACTCAATTAATGAACCGAATATCTATTGCTACCCCGATGAAAACTCATGTGATTATTGATGTTGAGTATGTTAATTGCCCTCTCCGTTTCGATGATCGTATTCGTCCTGCGAACCTTCTTCCCATTGATATGGTTGATTTTGATATCATTCTGGGCATGGACTGGTTAGCTGCCCATAAGGCGACTATTGATTGTTATGCTCGTAAGGTGATCTTTGGTGACCTTCATTATCCTGATTATGTTTATTCTGGTTCCCAACCTCTGAAATCTGTAAAGATCATTTCGGCTATGAAAGCCCGGACATTGATTTCGCATGGCTGTCTTGGTTTTCTTGCTTCTATTAAAGATACCTCTGTTGATGTACCTAGCATTGATAGTATTCGTATTGTGCGCGATTTCGCCGATGTATTTCCGGATGAACTTCCTGGCATTCCTCCGGTCAGGGAAGTCGAATTTAGCATTGATCTGATTCCGGGTGCTGAACCCATATCTAAAGCTCCTTACCGCATGGCACCGATTGAATTAAAGGAATTAAAGGAGCAATTGCAAGAACTGTTGGAAAACGGTTTTATTCGTCCGAGCGTATCTCCTTGGGGTGCTCCCGTGTTGTTTGTTAAGAAGAAAGACGGGAGCATGCGTCTGTGTATCGATTATCGGGAGCTTAACCGCATTACGATTCGTAACCGCTATCCTCTTCCTCGCATTGATGATCTGTTCGACCAGTTGCAAGGAGCGAGGCATTTCTCTAAAATTGATCTGAGATCTGGATATCACCAGCTTAGGGTGAGGGAGCAGGATGTTCCCAAAACGGCCTTTCGCACTCGGTACGGTCACTATGAATTCTTGGTTATGCCTTTTGGTCTGACCAATGCTCCTGCTGTGTTTATGGACCTAATGAACCGGGTATTCCATGAATTTCTCGATAAGTTCGTCATTGTCTTCATAGATGATATCCTTGTGTACTCTAAAACCGAGGCGGAGCACGAGCAACATCTTAGTATGGTTCTGGAGATTCTTCGACAGCAGCGATTGTATGCAAAGTTTTCGAAGTGCGAGTTTTGGTTGGATCGAGTGGCTTTCTTGGGTCACATTGTTTCTGCAGACGGCATCACGATGGATCCGGCGAAGGTTGAAGCTATCACAAAATGGCCAAGACCTACAAATGTGACGGAAGTGAGAAGTTTTCTGGGGCTCGCTGGGTATTATAGGAGATTTGTTGAGGGCTTTTCGCGTCTTGCTTTGCCGTTGACACAGTTGATGAGGAAAGGGGAAAAGTTTATTTGGACTGATGAGCGAGAGAGTAGTTTTGAGGAGTTGAAGAAGCGGTTAGTGTCTGCACCTATCTTGACTCTTCCATCGGGTTCCGGCGGTTTTCAGATTTATAGCGATGCATCGAAGAAGGGTTTAGGATGTGTCTTGATGCAGCACGGGAAGGTGATCGCCTATGCTTCGAGGCAGCTGAAGCCTTACGAGGTGAACTATCCGACGCATGATCTAGAGTTAGCAGCTGTGGTTTTCGCGCTAAAGATTTGGCGCCATTATTTGTATGGAGAGACTTGTGACATTTTTACCGATCATAAGAGTCTTAAATACATCTTCACCCAGAAAGAGTTGAATATGAGACAGAGGCGTTGGCTAGAGCTTCTGAAAGATTATGATGCTAACATCCAGTATCATCCCGGTAAAGCAAATGTAGTCGCTGATGCTCTGAGTAGGAAATCTGGTATGATTGCGAGTTTGGAGTTTGAGCCCCGTATTTTGCATGATTTAGAGCTTCTTGATGTGGAGTTTTGTGTTCGTGGTCATGGCGGTTATTGGGCTAGCCTTACGGTGGAGTCCAATCTTATCTTGCGAATTAAGGAAGCCCAGAAAGAGGATGGTGAGCTGTGGTCTATAGTTCAAAATGTTGAGGACGGCAAGCAATCAGAGTTTAGAGTTGATGATTCCGGTGTGGTGTGGTTTGAGGATCGTCTCTGTGTTCCCAACGATCCTGAGCTTAGGGAGGCTGTTCTATCAGAGGCTCATAGTTCCCCTTTTACTATACATCCTGGGTCTACCAAGATGTACCGGGACCTTAAGCAACATTTCTGGTGGAGTGGCATGAAACAAGATGTGGCTTCGTTTGTATCTAAGTGTTTGACTTGCCAGCAGGTCAAGATTGAGCACCAGAGAGCTAGTGGGTTGCTTCAGCCGTTGGAGATTCCGAAGTGGAAATGGGAGGAAATTTCCATGGATTTTGTGACTGGTTTACCTCTTACTCGTAGGAAGCATGATGCGATTTGGGTGGTCGTCGATCGACTAACCAAGTCTGCTCACTTCCTCCCTATTCGTGTGGACTACAGTGTTAGTAAATTGGCGGACATATTTCAGCAGGAAATCGTTAGGCTTCATGGTATGCCTACGGCTATTATCTCAGATAGGGATCCACGGTTTACATCTCGTTTCTGGAAGGGATTGCATAAGGCATGGGATACGCGCCTTAAGTTCAGTACAGCTTTTCACCCTCAGACGGATGGTCAGTCGGAGAGGACCATTCAGACTTTAGAGGACATGTTGAGGGCATGTGCCTTAGAGTGGACTGGTAGCTGGGACGATTATTTGTGTTTAGTAGAGTTTGCTTATAATAACAGTTGGCACGCGAGTATTCGTATGGCTCCTTTCGAGATGCTATATGGTCGGAAATGTAGGGCTCCGGTTTGTTGGAACGATGTAGGTGAACGCGTTATTGAGGGTCCAGAGTTAGTTCAGATCGCAACTGAGAAAGTGGATGTTGCTAGGGAGAAGTTAAAGGAAGCTAGGGCTCGTCAAAAGAGTTATGCTGACAAGCATAGGCGTGACTTGGAGTTTCGTGTTGGTGATCGGGTATTTCTTAAGGTTTCGCCGTTTCGAGGAGTTAAACGTTTTGGAATTAAGGGCAAGCTCAGTCCTCGATTCATCGGACCGTTTGAGATTTTGGATCGTATCGGAGAAGTTTCGTATCGTTTGGCTCTTCCTCCGCAGTTATCACATGTTCACGACGTCTTTCATGTATCTCTCGTGAGGGGATACAATTATCATCCTCTGCATGTGGTGTCTTACCCTTTTGATCAGATCCAGCCAGATATGTCTCTTCCGGAGGAGCCGGAAGCTGTCCTTGATCGCCAAGAGCGAGTTATGAGACGTAAAGTCATTCCCTTTGTTAAGATTCTTTGGCGGAACCACCCAGAGCGGGAAGCTACCTGGGAGACCGAGGAGTCTATTCGAGCTAGTTATCCTCATTTTGTTTTCTGATTCTGGTATGTCTCTATTTTGTTCTGGTCCGTTTCATTTTGAATCTTTGCAAATTTCGGGGACAAAATTTTTCTGTTAGAGGGGAAGAAGTTGTAACACCTAAAATCCGTAAGCACGTAAAATGACCATAATGCCCCTATAATTTAAAAAACTATTTAAAAGCTTGTAAAGTATACAATAAATTCCAAACTTCTGACAATGCACAAGTGATGCTCCCAAATAAATTTAACAACTTTATTTAACATTTATATAAGTAGCAAAATTACCAAAATGCCCCTAGCAATTGCCGAATGGATTATAATTAATTATATTATGATTTTAAAATGATTTAAATTAAGTAATTAAGGAAAATATCAATCAAATATTTCCCTAACCTATTTTGCCGAGAATTCTGGCCCAAGCCCTCCCCATTGACTCGGCAATTCCATCTTTAAAGCAATCCATATCCTTGTTTCTCCTAAACCCTATTTGCCGAGTAGGAAGATAAACACACAAGAAATTCTCTAACCTCCATCCGGTCCTCTAAAGTCACCAAAGCAATTTTCTGAGCTTGAACAACATCTAAGGAGTCCTAGAAAGATCAGGTTGAATTCGTTTGTGGCTTGGTTCGTTCGTGGGGAATTTATTCTTGTCGCTAGATCGGTTTTAAGGTAAATTCGTTTAAAATTCAACAAAGCTTTGTAAAATTCGATTCTCATTTTTCCTGGAGTTCTTATATCATGTGTAATCTGCGAAAATTATGTACAAGGTGAATTAGTTCCATTTGAAGCTGTGGAGAAATTCTTTTGTCAATAGCCTATCCGAGAAACCACAAATTCGTGCAGCACTCTCTACTCGTTCTAAAAATCTTCTGGTATTTTTCCCAGCTTCTATTGATCGTATATATCATGAGAAAAATAGTAAAAACGATCCATGCATTGTATATAATTCGTATGATAATTATTGTGTTTTATAAACCCTAAATCGAAATAAATCTAAACATCATGCATGCGATTTTTCCTGGACAAATGAATAATTTTCGTGGGCTCTATGATCATCAAACAACACTAGAAAAATGCTTATTTGATTTATTGAGGCTTAAAACTATTTTTGGTGAATTATGTTATAATCGGCTAAAAAGGAAAAATAAGAACAAAAATACCTAACGAGCCATCTAGGGTTTAAAACTAATAAGATCTGATGATTAATGAACAATAATGATGTGTAAATGATGGCATAATTATTTGGGTCGATTAGGGTTTATTTTGATATATTTTGGTGTGTACCGATTTGTAAATAAATATAAAAGGGGGTGTTTTGTCAATAATAAAATTCATGGGCTATTTTTGTCATGTTATATAAATCATGTGTGACCTGTAAAAATTATTAAACGGGGGGCCTATATGTAAAACTTGTGAGAAATGAATTAAGTTGTAATTGTTATTTCGAATTGGAAATTTAATAAATACAAGGACTAAACATGTAATTTCTGAAAAGTTGAGGTCGATTTGTGTTATGAATGATATTCAGGGACTAATGTGAAAATTTGGATATTTATTGGGCTAATATGTAATTATTATTAATTAATGATTTAAATGTAAATTCTAAGGACTTAATATGTAACTTTACTAAATGGAGGGACCTAATGTGTAAATATGGAATAATTAAAGGTCTGATTGTATAACTCACTAAAATAAGTACTCATGATGTAAATTTGATAAACCAAGGGTTTAATGTGTAATTATGCATGTTTGAAGGTTTAAAATGTAATTTTAGAAGTTCAGGGGTATAAAATGTAAATTGTGAAAACCTGAGGACCAAAGGTGTAAATATGATAAAGATACTTTGTCTCCAGCAAATATTGATCTAATTAAGCTATGTACTAAATATTTCTAAAAGTGGAAACCTTCTAATTATGGAAACTTTCTAAAAGTGGAAACTTACTAAAAAGGGAAAATTTCTTAAAATGGAAAGATGGTTAATTAAGAATGATTTGTAATCCCCTTCTACTCCTTTAGGTGTGAAGAAGGAGAGACTTTGAGCTTTCCCTCATTCCTGTGCTTGTTTCTATTTTTTTTCTTTCGGCATAAGGTACGGATACTCTGCCCTTGTTTCTGTAAGGGTTCCTATACACTATACATTGATGTTGACTTATGATTCTGTTAAGGATCCCAAGCCATTGCTATGATCCCCATTTGTTTATGATCCTTTGCTGTGAACCTTGATCTGTTGAACCTTTGATTTGGACCTTTGACACTAGTTCTGAACCTTTGATATGAACCCTCTGTTATGAACCTATTATGATGAACCTTATGATATGACACATCTGATATGATATGACTCTTAGTTTGATACCCGAGCCACCTTTCTGTTACCTAGCCAGGAAGGTAACCTGGCCGTGTCTGTGATGCACCACTGGCATGACTCATGTGTGGGTGAGTGATTCCTCACACCGTCCCCATTCTGATTATGATATGCGCATTACTTTGATTATGATTATATATGTTCTGGGGGGCGTATGGATTGCAATCCTAGATCTGTTCTGTTTAGTGGATTTAACTGTATATGCTATGATATGATTTGTCTGGTGACTGGTGCTGTGTGCAATACACGCCTTTCACAATTATCTGGGAGCTGATCACTCCATTTTATACATGAGGTCACCCCTCATATTATCTGGTTGCCTAAGAGGTATCCCCTCTGCATGTGTATGATTATGAGTATGATATGATATGATATGTTTCTGGGCTCGTGGTAGATGACTATCCTATTCTTCTCTTATTACCCATTTGTTCTGATTTATACCTTATGATATTTCCCAGTGCTTCATTATATTTCTGCTTCATTATCTTGTTGTATTATGTATCTGTTCACTGAGCTTTGTAAGCTCAGCCGCACGTTTTCTTTTCCGTGTGCGGCAGGTATCTAGCTGGGAGATGGATTTATGCTTGGGATGAGAGTTAGTGGAGCTTTTGCCTTAGATGATGTCCTACCCTAGTCTTACCATTTTGTTTCAGCATTTTGATATTGGATTTTTTTTTCGTTATGTATTTCCTTGGGATTATTTCTTCCTTTCATTTGAGACTTATGTATTGAATTCCAGTCGTGTTGACTTGGTTTATTTAATGATTATGTTTATTGGCTTCCGCTGTGAATATGTATGTATGCTTTGATTTGTCACCATAATGTGATGCTTCTACCCTTGCCGGGTTGGGGTGTTACAGGATCTAGTAGTTTGACATCTTCACTAAACTGCTGCCTCTCCTCAGTTCGCATTTCTTCAATTCGTTCCAAACATGAGGTTAGTCCTCGGCATTCGCTTGTGGGGTCATATTAAATCCTTATTGAGTATGGGTTTATTGTAGTTTTAGTGAGGCTATTTTATAATGACATCTATGGGTTACCAGATCACATAATATTTGAACAAAAGGGGCTGCAGTTTACATAACTATCCTCTTGGTAACGGGTAGAAGTTCATAAACTAGTGACAGAATGTTTGTATCACGATTCACGACAAAAGAACCAACGGGTTGTATAATAAAGAAAAATTGTACTACATCACAAGCATTCATAAAATGAAGGATAATTTTTTTATTTCTATCAGTCCAAAAACAGAATACAGAAGTTAAGCGCCTTGAAATGCATCTCCAGTGGCGAAAATTGGGCAGTTAGCCACCAGGAAATGCCGAAGAGTCGAGCAGAGACTCATCTCCAAAACTAGCTACCAGGCAGTCGTGATGCCCCTCAAATAAGTGTGTCATAAATAAAACAACAAAAAATTATAAAAATTAACTACCAGCATTCTCCTTGGCGATTTTCTCAGCCTTAGCAATCACCTCATCAATTCCTCCTACCATATAAAAGGATTGCTCTGATAGATCATCGTATTTTCCATCAAGCACCCCCTACACATATCGTTAGAAAACATGTTATAAATAATTGTAACAATTACTTAAAGAAAAACTTCATTTTGAAATTACTTATAAGTCTATTTCCATCATTACAGGAAAGATAAAACACTGTTGGTTTTGGTATACAAAACACATATATTACTAAAGTGTGATACCTGGAAACTTGCAATGCTCTCTTTTAACTCGACATACTTTCCAGGAGCGCCCGTGAACACTTCTGCAACATGGAACGGTTGACTCAAGAAACGTTGGATCTTACGAGCACGTGAAACAGTCATTTTGTCGTCTTCACTAAGTTCATCCATTCCCAAAATAGCAATAATATCTTGAAGATTCTTGTAGTTCTGGAGAACCTCTTGTACGCCACGAGCAGTTTTGTAATGTTCTTCACCAAGAATACGTGGAGAAAGCATTCTAGATGTTGAATCCAACGGATCCACAGCAGGATAGATTCCTAACTCCGAAATCTGCATTAAATTTTCATTACCAGACTCAGTATAAAAAAGGAGTAAAGCGACATTTAAAAAAAAAAGAAGTTAGGATACCTGTCGAGAAAGCACGGTGGTGGCATCCAAATGAGCGAAAGTAGTTGCGGGAGCAGGATCCGTCAAGTCATCAGCAGGCACGTAAATAGCTTGTACTGATGTAATGGAACCTTTTTTGGTTGTGGTGATACGCTCCTGAAGGCCTCCAAGATCTGTTGCTAATGTCGGTTGGTAACCGACTGCAGAAGGGATACGTCCCAACAAAGCAGACACCTCGGAATTGGCCTAATGAAAATGGCAAACATTTTATAACAATAATAAGACCAAACTTGATGTGTCCTAATTAATATAAGGATGATGAATATGTTTTTGTACCTGAGTAAAACGGAAAATGTTGTCAATAAACAGAAGCACGTCCTGTCCTTCAGCATCTCGGAAGTGCTCAGCAACAGTTAGTCCTGTGAGCCCAACACGAGCACGAGCACCAGGAGGCTCGTTCATTTGACCATATACAAGAGCACATTTACTTTCGGATTGTTGGTCACCTAGCTTGATGACACCACTTTCAATCATTTCTCGGTACAAATCATTTCCCTCTCGTGTTCGCTCACCAACACCAGCAAACACCGAGAAACCACCTGATCAAAGTAAACAACAACATCCATTCTATCTTAATCTTGCTCGCCTTATATTAATAAGCTTTTAATTAACCAAAAAATTTAAAAACAAACCATGGGCCTTTGCGATATTGTTAATAAGCTCCATAATGAGCACTGTCTTCCCCACACCAGCACCACCAAACAACCCGATCTTCCCACCTCTTTGATACGGAGCAAGTAGATCCACAACCTACAAATGGAAACACAAATTCAACACCATCCCTACGAGCATGTTGTCAATCACAAACATAGGGGTGAGTTCTTTTGAGAACACTAAAAACTTGAGAACAGAAGAACACTTTGCTGTCCTGTTTTTAAGTGTTCTCGTCTGAACTTTCCCTGTAACGTTAACATATTCATAATAGAAAGATAAACATAATCACTTTGATTCCTGTGACGAGGATCTGTTGTTCTGTTTCTTGATCACTGAAAGCTGGAGCTTCACGATGAATTGGAAGATAGTGACTCGTTTCTTCAACATTCAAACAATAAAAAGCAAATAGTAAGGTCTCAAATGAGATTAAACCAACTTTAATAAAGGGAAATAGCATATGGCTGAGTGGCTTACTTAATTCACCCCTTTCGTCAATAGCTTCTCCAATAACATTTATAATACGACCAAGTGTCGGTCTGCCAACAGGAACCTGTCATATGAAAACAGCAATTCAGTTAACTAAAACAAGATTTGCATACGTGACCCTGTTGGGACTGAAAATTTTGATTTTATTAGTACCCTTACGTGACATCATTAGACAACATACTACATCGTTGGAGGGTTAACTTTTACAGTCTAATAATTCAACTTTTACGTTCCTTTAATTCAGTTGGTAAGCTGTAATATATTTTTGTGGTTGGCTTGAAGTTTTCATTGGATTTTTTAGGCATTGCCAAATCTGACTTTTTCAATAGCATATCTTGGAGCCCTGGTGCTGCCCGGACTCAACCCATTACACATTACACACTCAAGATAAAAGATAAATATTTGAATTCGGGATTTATTTGTCACGGGATCATGTGCGGATCTAGAACATAAACATGAGATGTGAATGCATACCTATTGTTATTGTAGTACATTGTTTAGAGATATTGTTATGGTAGTATATAGCATGAAAAGGTTAGATCCGTCGTGTATAACATGAAAAGGGTACTTTGTTAATGTACATTCTTTGTTTCAATTTACATAATGTGTTGCCTTTTGTAATAGATCTTAATACGAGTAACTTCATGTCGAATTAAGGGAATCAGGTTTACATTTGAACTACAGATACATTAAACGAGTTTTCAGCTTACAAATATCGTCATCATCAATATCATATAGCTACATTACCTTGTTTTTAACCATTAAAGTGAAAATGCATGTCGAGTTAAGCAAAGAAATCTTACAAGGATAGGCGATCCTGTATTAAGAACTTTCTGACCTCTAACAAGTCCTTCAGTCCCATCCATAGCAATAGTCCTAACGGTATTCTCACCCAAATGTTGAGCCACTTCCAACACCAACCTTATCGGATTATCCAACACCTCCAAAGCCGTCATAATAGGTGGCAACCCATCTTCAAACTTAACATCAACAACCGCACCAATCACTTGACAAACTTGTCCCACAGCTCCCTTACCCGAATGCTCATCCGTAATCTTCCCAGTCATCTTGGAAGATATTGGGGACGCAGATGCCACAGCTGCAGCTGTAGCATATCCAACCGTCCCCACTCGGTTTAACAAGAAACCAACTGGGGACGGACGGAAACGTCCACATGGGATTGGTGAGGTGTGTGTTTTTAAGATTGATGGTGATTTAACACGGCGGATAAGGGAGGATAAAAGCCTCCTAGAAGCCATACCAAACCGGTATAACGATGAATGTGGTTTGTTGTGAGTGTTCAAATTTGGTTTATTGACATTTAGAGTGAATCTTATGAGTGAAATATTGATTTATTCACAGGGTTGTGGTTTGTTCCGATTTTGCTTCATAGGACGAATTCAAACGTTGGAATACGGTTTTTCCTGCGAGTTTTTGATTTGAAATTGTTTTGTTTATATGAAGTTACTTTTTGATCTCTTAACTCTAGTACTTTTGTAAATATTTGCTATTTGTATTTTTTAATTCCGTTGAGATTAACAAGGCAAAGAAATCCACCACAAATTTAAAATTGATGTTTAAGTATGTTGAAAACGTTTTATTTCAAAGCTAAACTTTGTTTTTTTAGCCAGCAAAATTGATAAACAACGTAGTAAAATTTATTTGTAATTCAAGACTATCTTTCAGAGCACAAGGTAACGTTGGTGCCGTGGGGTGGTGCCATGGAAAAAAATGATGTCACCTCAGCACTTTTTCCTATAACACCTATAACACCAGAATTTATCACACCACACAAAACACCCCTTCCTCATATAACACTAGTTTCTGGTGCCATAGGACACCTTACGGACACCACAATTCTTTTTCTTTTTTTCATTTATTCAAATAAAACAACACATTAAACTAGAATTAAAATTTCATTAATAAAAAAATATAAAAAAAAAGTACGTAAACTAAAAATAAAAATGAAAAGAACGAAACATATTATAGCTATGTAGTATGGGTATTCAGCATGAAAAAAAACTGATATGTTTAATAAAAGTTTATGTATATTAACAAAACATATTATAACTATCCAACAATATTAACAGAAAAAAAGTTTATATAACTACCTCTACAATGTAAATTCACCCCTGTTTCTGTCGATTTCTTTAATTCACTTAAAATTAACTAACACACAAACACAAACAAAAAAGAAACAACTCACCAAAATATATATATATATATATATATATATATATATATATATATATATATATATATATATATATATATATATATATATATATATATATATATATATATATGGGATAGCTTAGCTACACCATGGTGTAGCCAACTTAGCTACACCGATATGCCAATTTGAGGTATTAAACATCAAATTTTATGCCCGATTAACATCATAAATCCATTTCAACTCCAAAATATCTCAAAACTAACATCTATCATTGACATTTACGCTAAATTAGTTATTGTTGCAAATGTATGATGTTAGTAGCCATTTTCGTTACTGAAACTAGATTCAAGAACATTCACATAAAAAGTTGCAACAATATCAAATAATAGATGTTGGATGTGATGGATTATGAAGGTTAACAAGTTTAGGATGTTAAGATGACATCATAATTGGGGTTTTATGCATGGAATTAGCATTGTGGTGTAGCTAAGTTGGCTACACCCTTGGTGTAGCTAAGATATTCATATATATATATATATATATATATATATATATATATATATATATATATATATATATATATATATAGTGTTGTATTATATGCAGTACCAATATTAGATACAGTACTTTACAGTACCATCATTGACCAATCAGAATTTAGTAAATTAGTTTCCATTTATTTAATTCATGTTATTATCCAAGGGTATTTATGGTAATTTACATTAGCATAAAATTCGTCAATATCAGTTATCACACACATCTCTCTTTATCTTTCTCTTTCTCTCTTACTTAAACACATCTCATTCTTTTTCTCTCTTACTAGCCGCCACCATCAATTGGCCACCAGCACCACCACTGCTACACTGCCATCTCCCTCATCAAAACAACCACAAGCCCTCCCTTATTTCACCATCCTCATCTCAGATCCGTAATGTACGCGCCTCGTAACTCCCAAACGCGCCACCAACCGCCTCGCTATCATCTCACCGTCACCGCCAAACAACCACAAGCCCTCCCTTATAATCATGTATACTCGTTTTCAATTGAAAAGAAGACCACGAAAAGAAAGCCATGGCATCAATCTCTTCAATTCAAAAGAACATCACGAAAACAAAACGATGGCATCAATCTCTCATCTTCATCAGATTGTTGGTTTTTTTCTGTAATGGTTGATTGGGTTTTAATTGTCTTTTATGCAAACATGTAAGTAATGTATTAATTTGTTATATTTTATACATTTAACATTTGCTTTAAAAATGGTGGCACAATAAAAGCTTTTAAAAACCCATGATTTTTCTGGGTTTAATATGGTTTAAGTGAATTTATTTTGCATTAATTTCATGGCCATTTTATTAAAGTTAGGAACTTTATTAGTTTTCATAATTAAATATGTATTTTTGTGATATGCCCACAATTTATTATGGCTTAATATTGGTTGTATAAGTTTAAATTTTGTTATTTTCATACTCATTTGTAAAAAAGTTTGGAACTTTATTATTTTTCGTTATTAAAAATATGTGATTTTGTCGGTGACCATGTTCTTATGAGTATGAATACGGTGGTCTTGTTAGTCTGGAATATCTTTTTAAGGGTTACCTTAGAATATTACTCTATTTTATTAGGTGGTTAATGAGTGTACTACTGTACTCATATCCTAATAATGCTTAAAAAATATACTATTAAATTTGACTTTTTTTGACATTTTTAGTCAAACTTGTTGCTGTTTAACTACGGAATCCATGTTGGTTTTGTTGGTGGTTTATTGTTTTACTTGTTTTAGATTGTGGTAGTTGTTGTAAGCGTCAATGTGGTTATTGATTTTGGTACGAATACTATTTAGTTTAGGAGAATTATGAGGTTTGGCTAGAAACGGTTTGATTATACTAAAGTGAAGTTGGGTTCTCCACCAAAAGAGTTTCATGTGCAGATTGATACCGGAAGCGACATCTTGTGGGTTACCTGTAGTTCTTGCAGTGATTGTCCTCAGTCGAGTGGATTCGGTGTATGCTTCGTTTCTTGCTTTTTAAAATGAATAAATTTTATGCTGAATTGCGTCATAAGAATGCTATTTTTTTTGTTTTGTTTTGTGTTGTTTACAGATTGATCTCAATTTCTTTGATGCTGGAAGTTCGTCAACAGCTTCTACGGTATCTTGTTCAGACTCGATATGCTCTTCGATAGTTCAGACTGCGGATGCATCATGTAATGAAAGGAACCAATGTGGTTATAGTTTTCAGTATGTTACGGATTTGTTGTTTTTTGACACAATCGTCGGCCCTTCTATGATTGCTAACTCTTCCGCTTCCATTACTTTCGGGTGAGATTTAGTCACTTGTGACATGGATTAATCATTTAACAAGAGTATGCAAACATGTAGGTTAGTTTGATAACTTTAAGAATCAGAATCAGATGATCATGTAGGTTAGTGCATATGTGTTATCTAGTTGTTACTTTTTAGTTGACAAAACTACATGAATAAGGACTATGCATATGTGTTGTGCTAGTTGTTATATTTATTTTTATATATTTTTTGGCATAACTTGATATAAATAAAGACTATGCAATTGTGTTATGCTATAGTTGTTATGATTATAGACTCGTTTGGTTGTCATCGTCACGAGTTATAGTTCGACACATATATGTTTTTGTTTAAGTTTTATTTTATCAACTAGTTTTACAATTAATTTAACATGGCATAATTTGATATAACTAGTTTTTTTTTTTTTTTTTTTTTTTTTAATAATTTTTTAATATATATCTGTTTCAGTGGGGATGACTCAATCATAGGAAAGACGGTGTGTGATGAAGATGACCAACGAATGCACTTGTGTTTTTAGAAGGCATGCACATATGTTCTCGAAAGCCGTGCATATATGTTTTTGGAAGACGTGCACATATGTTATAATGAATTTAATAATACTTTTGTTTTTTATTGTCTTTTTATCTAATATCAATTTCTGTATATGATATTTATGTTTTTGATTCGCTATAAATTTAGAGGTCATATGTATAATGTTTATATTGGTGGCTTTAAACTTTGAAGTTTAAAAAATATATATTAGAAACATATACGCGGTTACCTTCTTGAGCAAAAAGCCTTCAATGTCAAAAAAAATTGTAAATTGTATACAATGAACACATATAAACTTACATTCTTAACAAAAACACATATTCACACATGTTTTTTGAAAACTTGTTAGAAAAACACATATGCACATATGTTTTTTGAAAACATGTTTGCTAAAAAAAAAAAAAAAAAAAAAAAAAAAAACCTACAAATAATTATTATTATTTAATTCCGAAAATTAATGGATTTAAAAAAACATTTTTTTATTGAAAATATTAAATAAAAAGTAAAAATATAGTTTTACTATTATGCCCTTTTGAATTAAATAAAATCCTTGAATATTAAAAAAAAATTACATAAATGCCATCATGTATTAGTAACCATTGATCAAATGATCCAAGGGTCTAGATTGCTCTAAAGTGGTACTGTAAAGTACTGTATCTAATATTGGTACTGCATAGAACGCACCCCTATATATATATATATATATATATATATATATATATATATATATATATATATATATATATATATATATATATATATATATATATATATATATATATATACCTTTGGCGTGGTTGGTGGCTACGGCGCCACAACCCACCAGCCAACCTCCGGTGTGGTATCTCGTGCCATACACTCGAGCCGAAGCCCATATCTTGAGCCATCAGCCACTGTACCGAGACCTCTCAATATGACATCTTTTCTTGTTTATGCAATTCTTATGTAATTCTAACTTAAGTAGCTTTTTATAATAAAGTTTCTCTATATATTCCACTTGTGCTACTAGGATTATCCGTTGTATTGTCATAGAAGTGCTTTTTTAGAAGGGCGAGCACACAACCAAATACAAAATACAAAGTTTAAGAGGCCCATTATTCTAACAAAATGATTAAAATAGAGGAGACCTCACAAATAACAAGCAACAAAAACTAAAATTTCCATTTCCTTCTATGTTGTACACCGAGACAAGAACCTTGCGATTTTTTTTTTCTTTTTTTCTTTTCTTTTTTTTAAATATTCGCAAAGGGTCCGCAAATCTTGCGAATTTCACGAGTATTTTTTGTTTTACTTGCTAAAAAAATGATATTTTGCAAAAAAAAATGGTTATAAAAATTAGGGGCGGCAATTTCTGATCCGACCCGAAACCCGACCTGAGACCGACACGAAAATTAACAGGTTCAGGTTGAGTCAAAATAGGTTTTGGGTCGGGTTCGGGTTGACTCATCTAACCCGTTTATTAAACATGCTAGGTTCGAGTTGGGAATAAGTTAAACAGGTCGACCCGCCAACCCGTTTAAGATTTTCTTTTCATAAATTAAGAATTCTATATATTTATTATGCGGGTTAAACGGGTTGACCCACAAACCCGTTTGACCCATGTAATGTGGCAACTTGTTTAGATAAGCGGGCTAAATGGGTCAACCCGAAACCCGTTTAATTTATTTAACCCATGTAACCTATTTAACCCGCCAAACCATATATATACACGGGTTAAATAGGTCATGTTTGGGTTAGGTGTAAATAGGTTAGGGTTGACATGGCTGACTTGATTATTTAAACGGGTCGGATTCAGTTGAGGTTTTCTCAGCCGTCAACCTGCTAACCCGAACCTGACCCGAATTGGCACCCCTAAATAGAAAATGAGTATTTTTTTGATTACCTATGAACTTTTGGATAATAGTTTCTACTAGCGGGATTATCACGAAAAGTTTAATAGTTTGAGAAAAAGTAACTATTGAGATAAGACATGTTTAATATACAATCTTAGTAGTCAGAATTGTCCGTGCGATGCACACGGCCTTAATAAAAGTTGTTAAAATGGTATTTTTTGTTTTTTTTTTTGCGTCATTTTAAATTTAAGTTGTGATTGTATCGTAAATTTTGTTACGTTTATACGTATTTAAAATACTTTATTTTTGAAAGTGTAGTATTTGTTTTGTAGTTTCGTTATTTTATATTTAAGTTGTCATGGTATTTCACATTTTGTAAGCTTTTTATATTTTGAAAAAGGAAGTATATAAGTTTTTATGGTTTAATATTCGGGATGTATTTTTGTGATTGTATAAATAAGTTTTAAAATATAAGTGTAAGTTGTAAGCATTTTTTTTTTTTAAGTTTAGGATGTTAATGGTATGTATTATGCATGGAGGGGTATTTTTATATCAATTGGAAAAATGAGGGGTTTATGTTGCAACGGTGATCATCTTCTTAAATACTGGTTTAATATTTTTGCATGGGAGAAGTTGCAAAGGTTGCATTCACACCGAAGTTAATTCTTGCAATGCCTCTTGAGTGTTCCTTTTTTTTTTTTTTTTTTTTTGTTATCAAACGGTGTTAAGGTATTAATTATCTTAATTTGTATTGTAAATTATAACAGCCACACAAATTTCTTATATATACACATACATTATTTAGGGTTAGATCATTACTTATCTTAACCCTAATTTCACTTCCTTTTCTATACAATAATTTGATATCAATGGCAGCCACCCCCAATATCGATGAGCTGAAGAAAGCATTTGGGTCAGAAAAACTTGGAGATGCTTTCAAGCTTCTGATTGCTCATGATAAATCTGAAGAGCAAGGGTTCCTCATGCGTCTTGGGGAGGAGAGCGACCAGCTGAGGTCCGTGATTGAGAAAAGGGAGCGAACTATCAGTGAGGCTGATTCATTTGGGCATTTTAATGTTGTTGCTGCAACTGGACATGATTGCTTGTTTGTATCTCAGTTGAGGGACCAAAGGAAGCTTGATTTGCTGGCCCAATTATTGCTATTGGCTCGTGAAGGAATGGATGAAAAGGATGCGCATGTGGAGATGATAGAAGATGCTTAGGATTCTGATGATGAATAGGATGTGTTTGTTGTTTTCTTTTGTGTTTTGATGTACTCAGGGGTTTGTGGTTGATGTTTAATATATCTGAATGCTAGTCTTATGAATGTAAAAATTATTAATCAATGGAAGAAACTGATGAATAATCAGTTATGGTTTAAATATATTATTTATTATTACGTTTCTGATTTTTTTGTTTTTTTTTTTTTTTTTTTTTCTTTATGATAAAGGTAAAGTTATATAAGTATATTATTTAGTGTGTGTTTTCATTTCCTCTCTCACACATTTCTCTTTACACGTACTTAAAACACACGGATAGATCTATATGGCAGTTTTAGGGTTTTCAATTTAAGGTTTTCAATTTGAGTCAAGATTATGCAAATTAGATGGAGTAGTAAATAATCAAATCTTTATGAGGGTTATGGTAAAGGACCTGATGATTCGATGATGGATCTAAAAATTTCAGGTATTTTTTATTCATTTGAATGATCATTGTATTGTTAAAGTAAGATTTGGATTTGAATCTGATAAAATCAATTTGTGTTTGTGGAAATGTTTTAATTTGTTTATAGTTAGTTAGGTTATGATGTTTCTTGATTTAGATATGTTATTGTCCATTTATCTGTCAAAAGAGGAACAATTTTCTAATAGTTTTTAGGATGATGATGATGGTGTATTTACAGTCAAAAGATGAACACTTTTATTTTTATTCAATCTAATCAGTAATTATATTTGTTGCAGGTTAAAGAATATTGTGATATAGTTGATTTGTTGTTGAAGACGTTATGCAAATTATATGGGTGAGTATTAAAATCCTTTTTTGAGCAGCTTCATCTTTAAGTGTCATGTTTCCAAGAACCTGCAACATTTGAATGATCATATAGTTTGTAATGAGTTTAGTAAAAGTAGTTTAAAGACAAATGTAAGTGCAATTTCTGTCAAGTATACTAATATAAGTTTGTAACATGGTTTGGCGGCTTTTAGAATTATCAAAAGTAATAGATACTTGTTTGGGTAGCATTCATTATTTGAGAAGATATATACTACAACTTATTAATTTAGATTAGTGAAAGTTTCCTTAAAAACAATATTTCTTGTCCGCTCTTTGAATTCACTGTCTTCATCTTCCGTCATTAGTATTTTCAGTCCGTCAGGGCTTGTGACTCTAGAAAGTGCGACATATAGTTGCCCATGGCTGAACACAGGGTTGGGTAAGTAAACTCCGACATACTTAAGTGACTGGCCTTGGCTCTTGTTTATGGTCATCGCATAGCATGGTTTCACAGGGAACTGTCTACGTTTCATTATGAATGGCCATTTTGACTGCGTGGATGTCATCGTGATCCTAGGTATAAGAACAGTATCTCCTATATGTGACCCAGTTAGGATTTTAGCTCGAATAACAAACTGGCCAAGATCAGTAATGATTAGCTTGGTTCCATTGCATAAACCTTGGCCTGGGTTAACATTTCGCAAAAGCATTATCGGTAGCTCCTTTTTTAAGCATAGAGAATGTGGTGGCATTCCTTGGAAATTTAAGGAGTTCAAGAACTCAATGGGATATAAGTGGTCTTGATCTAGCGTATCAGTTGAGGCCTTACATACTTCATCTGCACTATTGTACGTTACAGAAACGCCTGCTAACTTTTTGAACATATGTTCATTTATTGCATCAGCGTCGTCATTTTTTGGAGTCAGTATGGCTCTTTCTTTTAGATACGCATCTTCATTCTGTCTTGTTATAAAGTCAGGGAATGTTTCTGTGACAATTTGCTCAATTGGAGAATGCCCTGATTTTATAAGGAAATTCTGCGGAATATGAATCCAGGTTGGCTCATCCTCTCCTTCTTTAATTTTTGCTTCCAAATTCCCATCGCCCACATCCAGTACCCATTTATTGAATTCTTGTTTTCGAGCGTCAATGCTACCGTTTTCTGTATACTCATTTACTCGCATACTGCGTGTAAGGGTAAAAACATTGCAAGCTTTCCATAGTTCTGATCGGTTTATGCACGCTTGGATAACTTCTGATCTTTTAGCTTTTGGGATTACTGGTAGAATTTGTCGGAAGTCACCACCCAATAACACTGTCATTCCTCCAAAGATGCGTTCTCGGTTTACCGGATTCTCATACCCCAATATATCCCTCAATGTCTTGTCTAAGGCTTCAAATGCGTATCGCTGAGTCATGGGCGCTTCATCCCATATTATCAACTTGGCCTGTTTCATTAATTCTGCCAGGTGTGTGTTTTGTTTGATACCACATGTACTATTGTCCATTAACTCCAATGGAATCACAAATCTGCTATGAGCTGTCCTCCCTCCCGGTAGTAGTAAAGAAGCAATTCCTGTTTGAATTATAAAGGTTGACCAATTTAGGATGTGTTTAAGAAGTGTAATATTGCTGTAATGAATAAACACGTATTGGATGATGTACCTGAAGATGCAACTGCAAGAACTATCATTCTTTCTGATCTCAGTTTTGAAATTATGGTCTTGTATAAAAATGTCTTTCCACTCCCTCCGGGCCCATAAACAAAGTAAAACCCTCCTTTTTGGCTGTATACAGACTCGATAACTCTTTGGTAGATGAGATGTTGGTCGTTATTTAGCATCGAAAAAAGCTGTTCATGTTCAATCTTGCTTGTTTTCATATCAAAGTCCAATGCTTCTCTAATCAAACGATTGTCCATGTTTGTTAGTAGCTTTGGGTTTGGTCTTGGGAGTTCTGCAAATTTAGCTAAAGATCTTCCAAATCTGTGTAACAGTTCCTCTATCTCCACCAAACAATAGTTTTGAATCTGTTCATTTGTAAGCTCTAAATCCGGGTACCTGAAGTGTTTTCTTTTCTTGTGTAGAATATCTTCTGATAAAGCTTCCCAGTTTTCTTTCCATAATTGTCGTGGCCTACTTACTTCACAAAACAACAATATTGTAACAAATAAGTCCCTCAATTGAGGTGCTAATGCCCAAAATCTTGCTTCTGATATAGCGTTGGTCCATTCCTTGTCATCATTGAGCAAACCATATGCAAAACAGACTTCCTTAAATGTCCGATATGTTATCTTGTTAACCGTCATCAGTTCTTCAAAGGATTCAGGACCTTTAGCTATAGTCAGTGTCAATCTGAGATAGTAACGTTCCCCTGATGCAGGGTTGGAATAAACCATCCGGCCTATGGATTTTTTTTTTTCCTAAGTTTCCAAATCCTTTCTTTTTCATGCCATACATACTTTTGCGGAATTTGAGCATAAGTTAAACCCCGAGCTTCTGGTTCACGTTTGTTTAGCTCAAACCACTCGGTAAACATAGTTATGTTGATGCCTTCCTTTTCAAGCAGTGCTGGTAAACTTTCAGAATCACGCAGCGTTATTGCATTTTGGTTGGGTAGGTGGTAATTTAACTTCATGACTGATGGGTAGGAGTAGTTGATGTCAAAAGAAAATAGTCGCCATACTGCTTCACATGGGGCTAAGTATCGACAATTCAAGAAGTTCTTGATTTCATCAACTTCAAAAACCTTTGTATGAACTGATCCATCACATTTTGTAATGTTTTCTTCGATGACAATGGTAGCTCGATCAGGGCCTTTATTTAAGTATTTAAATAAGTACTTAATTGCCCTTGATCTATTGCACCATTCAACATTTATGTGTGCCTGGTACTTAAGCAGAAGATATCGATTATAAGGAACGACATATCTGTTATTGAAAGTGAACTTACCCTTTACAAAATTGACTTTATTATCTCTCCGGCGGTAAACAGGGTAGCCATCTCCATCAATTGTTGTTTCTGGATAAAATGATTTAGGGAAATGTTTTGTAGATTTTCCTTCTATGGTGCATGGGGAGTACTTTGCATCCTTCCCGCATGGTTCATGCAACATGTATTCAGTAACAACTTTGTATCCATCCGGATCATTTGTTGGGCATGGAATCTCTGTTGAGATTAGATCATCTATTTCAGCGCCTGTCTTACACTTGGCGTATTCTTCGAGCCACAGTAAAATATGTGCATGCGGCAAACCACGTTTTTGGAATTCAATAACATACACAACTAAAACGAAATATTTGAAATTTATTAGATACAAATCAGAATGATTTAAAGGAAAAGTCGTATTGACTCTTAGACATGGCCTGTATTACCTGCACAACTATCGCCAAAAATTTGTTTTTTTGTAAGATCATCCAATAGCTCAGTTAATTTTATTTTAAATAGCCGCGTGCCAACTTCCGGACGATCGTGTGCTTTCTGGCCAGGTATATCTGCAACCATGTCTCCAATTTCCGGCCATTTGGGATTGGAAGTGAATGTGATGAACAGATCTGGATTTCCATATTGTCTACATAGAGCCATGGCATCTTGGTAATTCTGCATCATATACCTTGGGCTTCCTACAAAGCTTGAGGGCAAAACTATTCTTTTTCCGATTGCGGCCGCGTCAGTATCTCCTCTTGTAATAGCATCAAACACATTATGATAAAGATCCACACGTAGGTTGTCTTGATTTTTTCTTGTCCATTTAAGCCGTTGTTCTTCAATAGCTGTGTATGCATCGACCAAAAATTGTTGGAATAGCCGGCCTCCTCTCAGCAAAGTAGTACCCTGTTTTTTTCGTTGCTGAATTATGTACGCATAATACTCCTTCATTGTAACAAATCCACGTATAGTTTGTCGGCCACCTGTATTGTTATGATAAGGTATGCTATCATGGAATCCATCTTCTCCATATGGAAATAGTAAAGGATATTGGAGTGCCATGTAAGATGGATGCAATTCTGATATCCTTTGCTTGCCCGTGTCTTTATAGTTGACAATGATATCTCTTGAAGGGATGCCCTGGCCAAAATCATTTGTAATTAGCGCAGCTATTTCAGACACAGTTGGTGTGTTGTATTGTCGTTCACATCTTCTATTACTAATAAGCCGCAGCTGTAAGTTTGGTGTATCATGTGAAGCACACCAATCTCTTGCCATGCGAAATGCCTTTGTAACTGCACTTGTCTCATTTAGCATTGAAATGAGGCCCCTCACTATTGTTTCATCAACCTGGTTTTCTGTTTCTTTATCAATAAAAGCAGACATGCGATTGCTAGGTTCATTATGTGTGTCAAAGAAGTAAAGCTGGGCAAACTTTGGTTGTTCTCCTTCCGCTGGAAGCAGGGACCCAATAAGATGATAGTTTTGACCATTTATTCTGAATGTATATGGCCCGCTTCCTTTATTGATTGAGTTATCTATTTTTGCTCCAAAAGATGTAAAGCAAAACATACTATTGTATATTCTAATTTGATCTCTAAATTTTGTTGCAGAAGAATCACTATAATCCAGAAGCTTGTTTAGCAGCGTTGGTGCTTCATTGAATTTGGAGAGCAGGACTTTACCACTTTGACAACAAAGGGAGAATGTTGGATTTGAAGGCTTGTAAGCCTTAGTTGTTCTTTCTTCATACCACATAGTTGCTGCACAGTTAGAACATGTATACGATGGTGGACCAATATTATGGTAAGAAACAGCAACCCCTTGTTTAAATAAGAGTAAAAATGATAAGTGAGGTGGTTAATTACTTTTTAATTAGTGTAGTTTCAATTAAATTGAGTAAAATTCATGGAAAATATACCTCTAGATGTGAACCTGGTATGTGCTAAAACACATACCATTTCTAGACCAAAACCGGACCCAAAATAACCAAAAACCCGACCAAAATGCCAAAAGATATTGTGTTTTTGTGTTTTTGCATGTGCAGGGATGGATATCGTGAAAACCGACAAAAGACACAAGAAAATCAAGAAAACGAGCACGGGACTTGAAAAAGTGTCTATAGCCGGAGCCGGGGAAGTCTAAAGTCAAAGTTGAGCTCAAAAAGTCAACAGAGGTCCTCCAATTATCTAAGATTGTCAAAAGTATCCCTTGGGAAATATTATTGGAAGATGGCAGAATTAGTCCTCATGGTTTCAGAAAATGCAAATTTGGTCCTTGTGATTGTTATTTAAATCCTAAAACCTATATTAACTATCCGGACTTTTAATAAATCCCAAACCCAATATAAACCCCAACCCGCTTACTAATCCTATCCTAGCCCAACTACACCACCGGCCCACTCCCCTTCTATATTAAACACAACCCGATCCACCCATAACCCGGGTCAAGAGATAAAACAAACTCGGTCAACAAACACACTTACCTTATCTCTCAGAAAAAACACACACCCGCCTATTTTTTCCCCCAATTACCCATATTTACTGTACATCGATGAACCCTAAATCCCCACCTCTCAAATTAACCGAAAGTAAGGGCAATTCCGTACAATCACGAACTCCTAGAAGGGACTGACACAAGGGAATGATACGTGGCAGCGTATTATTGGACCAAACACATCATTGGGAGGATTCGAAGCTCATGATTGGACCAGCTCAGAATTGGTGACGAATCAAGCCACATCAGCAGCCTAGAAGCATCCTTGAGCTCGGCTATATATAGCACTCTTCACTCACACGTTGAGATTATTAGGAGTAGGGATAAAATTAGTTTAGGAGTAGCTTTATTTTAGATTATTGTAGCTTATTTTCAGCTTTTTAAGTTTTGTCATTCGAATTTAAAGTTTAATGTAATTTCAGTTTTCTTTTAAAGCTTGTTTGTCTAAATTTACTTTAAGCTTTCAAATTAAGTGATTGTAATTGTTTCATCAACTTGTTCTCTGTTCTAATAAGCTCACAAAAGCTTTTCAATAGCTTTATGTGAGATTTTAATGGTTAAACTTGTTTTAAATCATTTCAATTGCAAAAAGTCAATTTTGGTCAACATTCCTGTGCAATAGCTTATTTTGTTCATGTAAGTGCTTATTTTGAATTTCCTGTTTATTTGTTATTGCTTTTGAGGTCTGATAAGTAGGTAGTGATTAGTATTAATTTGTTTCTTATTTTCCTGCATAATTGCTTATATAGTCAAAGTTAAAGTCAATGTTGCTCAATTCAATTCAACTGTTTCAGTGCTTATTTGTTATTGAGATTTGCTTATTAGTTATTGCATCATTGAGGTGATCAGTAGCTTGATAGGCTGTTTTAAGTGAACCAGTTTAAAATTACTATAGCAGACTTCATAAAATGCGTTAGGGATTAGGGGAGTTATATAGAAGGTAGCTGATCATCAACTGTTTCTACTATTCACTTGCATCATCTAGGAACTGATATAGCTGAGTTTAGGTGTGATAAACATTAGTCAGTAGGAGTTTTGAGGTCTTTAACTCATTTGGAGATTTTTGATCTTTAGTTAAAATTTAAAGACCCATACTGCCCTCAATAAGCTCAGCATAAGCTGAGCTTATCTAGAATTCCATTTT
The DNA here is from genome assembly GCA_021014915.2 of Artemisia tridentata subsp. tridentata. Classification (NCBI taxonomy): domain Eukaryota; kingdom Viridiplantae; phylum Streptophyta; class Magnoliopsida; order Asterales; family Asteraceae; genus Artemisia; species Artemisia tridentata. Next base: position 38,242,725 of record CP139504.1, read on the forward strand.
GGCATTTCTTTGAACATTTTAGTGGTTTAAGTCAGTATGCAAGATCTAGTTTGGATTGGTCAAGGATTTACCAAGTTTTGCGCCACGTTTCTATTACTGCTGTCACAAGTTCCTAAGTGCAGGACTAGAGTTTTAGCAGCTGATCTAGGGCGAATTTAAGCTAGCAAACAAGTGTTTGTGATAGGGCTTTTGGGATATTTATAATCTTTGCTTAATAAGCTTTCTAAAACAGCTTTTCATTTTAAAATTGGTTTTGATTTGAGCTTTTTATAAGCTCTTGAAAAGGGCTTGTGTGGATGATTTCGGATATAAAGAAAATAAAATAAGTTTCTGTTTTTGTCACTTTGGTCCCTATAATTTCTGTTTTAGTTAAAATCGTACCAGGGTTCTTTTTAGTTATAAAAAGTTTGTTAAAAGTACATATTAGTCCCTGTCTTTGTTAGGAAAATTTTTAATTTCAGTTTTTACATTAGTAGTCCCTTAACTTTTATAAAGTTTTGTTTTCTTTAATTTTCTTTTATAAAATCAGTTTCTTTGAATTACATTTTCAGTCCCTTAGGTTTTTACTTTCGCATTTTAGTTTGATATTTCACTATTAGTTTTATAAGTCTCGGGAATAGCCCGGGATTTGCGTTATTTGATTTCTTTTAGTGTGCTTTTATTTGATAACGTAGATTGCGTTTAATTTTCAATAATTAGTTTAATCAACACCAAAATAATCACTTTCACGTTCACTTATTCACTTCACATTTTCACGACATCGAATCGATTTAAACGCCGTCAAACCTTCGTTGGGAGAACGACCCGGGGGAATTGTATTCGTTACGATTTCTTTGGTTTCAAAAACAAAAAAATAAAAATAAAAACAAATAAAAAAATCACATCAATAAAATGGCGCCGCTGCCGGGGAAGGCTTGAAACGTTGTCGTTGATTCGTATCGTATTTTGTGTATTGAAGAACCTTCCCCGTGGAAGTTATCGTCTTGTTTTGTAAATAAATTGTTTTTGAAAAATAAAAAAAATATATAATAAATAAAAAAACCATTTGAATACTTGTCACCAAGTATTCACAATACCAAAAAAAAAAAAAAATAATAATAAAAATAAAAAAAACAAAAAAAAAAAACACTTTTCCTAAAGTGTTTTCACCATTAATAAACATCATCGGTCTTCCGTTGAAGGAGGGCGGTTGTAAACCATTCCGAATAAACAACAAAACAAATCGTGAAATTAAACGTTATCGGACTACTTTAATTCTACAACCGGATAGCGAGTAGTTTTGAAGGAAACGGTTACGGATAACGTAACGGTTACCAAAAATAAAATAAATTTGTTTTTCAAGGTTTTTATGAATATTAAAATCCAAAAAGATTTTTCTTTTCAAATTTTATTTTCCTTTTCTTTTGTGTTATTCAATGTTTCTTAATTATAAAATCCTAAAAATAATTTTCTTATCCTCTTATACATATAATTCTTCTTCTTTAACCCTCTAAACCGATAATTCTATATCTTTCTTCCTCTTATGATTAATTCTTATGGATCCCATTTGTTTTAAGTGTGGAGAACCGTTCTTCGAAGGTTCATGTGTTTGGTGTACGTGTGAACAATGTGGTAGTGATATTTATAATGGCGTTTGTTTGAATTGTAATTCTCCCGAATATGTTCACAATTCGTTTAACAATTTTTCAAACGTTCCCGATTATTATCCGACACCACCACCACCACTTTCGTTCACTTGTTTTAGTTGTGGAAACCCATCCAATGAAGGATCACCGTGCGGACAATGTTTTTGTAATCAATGTGGATACACGAATTGTATATGCTACGTCCCGAGTGCTGAAACGTCTTATGCTTGTGATACGAGCTTTGATAATTATCCTCAAAACGATTTCAATCTTCCTTTTCAAAACTCGTATGAGCAAGTACCGTATTATAATGGTGATTCATTTCAAAGTTCATCAAATTTTGAAAATTATGGGGGATCGTTTGATAATTCTTATTTTGAGCCAAATTTGTGTTACAATTCTCATGGTTTTGACCAACCCCCACAAACTCACGTCAATTATCAAGATAGACTGCGCGAAATTGTAAAATCTTTGGGAGACGTTGTCGAAGCAGTTCAAAATCAAGAGCAAGCGGTTAATCAACTTTTGGCTTATCGTCATGAGAAGTATATGGAAGAACTACTTGCCGAGGAAAAAGAGGCTAATTTTCGGAAGGCCTTACAGCAATGTGCTGACGAGGAGATACTTGTGTCATTCAACGTTTTCCCTCAAATTTCACCTATCTTTCCTCCCGTAGAACCCGAGGACTCTTTAATAATGGGGGACGAGCATCTAAACACTATTCCGGCAACGGAATCGGACGAATTCCAAAAGTCTAGTGTTGAGAACCTCGTCCCAATCCAAAGTGAGTCCGGGGAAAATTCTAACGGTGATTGTGATTTTGTTGAAAATGATCGTTTTGATAATCTCGTTGATACGAATGATGAGCCGTGTGATGATATTCATGTTGAGAAGAACGATGATGAGATGTACTCCGATTCCGACAATGACGATTCGTTATCTTGTGGAGACATCGATTATGTTGATGAGGTACCTTCTGAGCTCGTCAGCTTAGAAGAAGAGGATGAAGAAGATAATGATACTGAAATCCAAGATGATGTTCTTCGTGAGAAATTATCTACAATTTATCTTCTCATTTCTAAGATCGAGGCATTAAATGATCCTCCGACTTCTTCATGTCCTATCCCCGTTATGGATAGTGACTTCTTACCCGAGCTTGAAACTTTTCGATTTGAAGAGACGAGTAGTGGCAATCCCATTATTCATGATATCTCTCTTCCGGATTATGAGCGTTTTGATTTTAAAATCGACTCTGAACTTAATAATCTTTCCGATAATCCGTCACGTGACCCTCTTTTAGAGGATGTCGATCGATTTCTTGCTTCGGATGACTCAATACCACTGGGTATTGAGAATGACGAGAATGGTCTTATTGAAGAAATTAATGATGATGATTTACTTTCTGAGGCTGATTCATTTATCTTTGATTTACCGTCTTCTCGTCCACCCGCGAAACCACCGGATGTAGAATTTGAATCCGATACGGATGAAGTTATTTTTGGAGTGGTGGACGAGATTTCTGAACATGATGTTCCGTTGCTTGATATTTTCCCCACCCTACCCACCCGTGATTCAGAATTTGACTTTGCTTTCGTCATCCGTGTGTTTCACCCATTCTTCACTTATCCCATCATTTCTCCATCTTTCCACTCCTCCGGGAGTGAGGATACCGTCTTCGACCCCGGCATCTCCGTTCTTCGTGCCGGGTGTCCGTTCCTCTTGCTCCCCCAAGATTAAGTAAATTCGGGGCGAGTCTAAGCTATACGACTCGATAAATAAACAAGCGCTTCGTGGGAGGCACCCCATGCTTATCCATCTATCTTCTTATCTATTTTCTAATAAAGTGAGTGAGGAGGGCTTCCTCTTCCATATCTTGTGTTTCGTTGTTTTTCTGTGATGTGTCCAGGAATGCCGATGACTGAAGACTCTCGTGCTCGTAGTTTCCTTCTCGCTACTCGAGTTTTCATCATCCGCTGCTTATCCAATATCCAAAATCTTATCGTTTTACATTTATCTTTTGGCATAATTAATAAACGGCCTTAGATTTTTGTAGGGATACCCGTACCTTTAAGACATTGAGGACAATGTCTCGTTCTAGTCTGGGGGGGTAATCTGTCGATTTGATTTTTGCCTTGCATTTTTGCCGTTTTCTCATGCAACCCCGTTTTTCCTCCAAAAAAATTGAAAAAATCCAAAAAAATGAGAAAATTTAAAAAAATTTTCCAAAAATATAATAAATTTTGACATTTTTGTTGACTTTCCGCTGGAGAGAGTAGGAATAAAATTCTGACTTGACCGGGCGTGTTGAGCCCTAGCTTGTCTCCTTAACCGTTTATAATCTATAAGCTCGTGCTAGTCTTTTACACAAGGAGCTAGAAAACGCGAATTCTTTTTAAGAATTTGCAAGTTCCCGTATTCGACTTTATATATGCATGGCTTGATTATTAGGCTAAGCATTCGCGGATCTTATTACTTAAGATTTTAAATTTGCGAAGAACGAGAAATGATAGAGTTGTTCATAAGTTAGATTGCTAAACGTGGAGTAGTTGGATCTCTTTAGAGCTCATCGAAGTTACTTGTGGCTTTTTGTTCCCATTAGCTTGTTTCACCTCCAAAAATAGAAATTTAGGAATAATTAAAGCTATTTTGGTTTTGGCGAAATTTAGTTTTTAATCCTTCTTAGAGAATCCTTGCTTATGAAAGTTGGGTACACATCAAGGTACTGCCAGTGTTACGGTGTAATAGACTATTCCATCTTGCCGGCTCACAACCGATGTTGGGATTGTTATAAAAGCCGTAGGACTCGGGATTTGGCAAAATATATAATGAATAATAAATAATAATAATAATCCAAAGCCATAAAAAGTTTTCTGCATCTTGCCGGTTCGCAGCCGATGTTGTAGACTTCTAATAAAGGCAGAGGAAAAATTCCAAGGTCATAATAGACTATCACATCTTGCCGGTTCGCAGCCGATGTTGTGATTGTTATAAAGGGCCAAGGATATAATAATATGTGCTTAATAATGTTAAAAATGCCAAATTTCGACTCCGAGGTATCCTAATAAAGGCTTCCGTCTCTGGACTCGTAGATGAGTTGTTTCGGTCGCAAATAAAAGGGATATTCTCAAAATCGTGTTAAATCAGAGACCTTGATGTGGACCTCATTTTTGTATGCAACGGTTTTCGAGGGAAGGTTTGGAAACTACTTAGCGTCTAAACTAGGTATCTTTATCGGACTAAAATTTATCGAAACGAGAATTTGAAGAAATTCATTTCTCACAAAAATAAAATAAATAGAGGAAAATAGGAATTTGGGAACGAGAAGTCCACAGTTAGCTTTCTGAGTAGTGTTGGCAATCTAACTTGTAAATAACAATGATCTCGTTTTTAAGCTTAGTTCGGGGACTCGTGAAAAATCAGGAACGACGAATTTTATCCGTATGGTCACTTCGTTATGAGTCGTGTTTCCTACTCGAAGACCCTAAAAATTATCGAAAGATAATGATTGTCAACAAAAGCCGTCACATGAATAATGAGAAAAATATAAAAATACAAAAATAGAATAAAAGGAAAAGCGAGTTCTTATAACATTGCATGAGGACATTGCAATAGCTTAGTCTGGGGGAATTTTGGTATGTGCTAAAACACATACCATTTCTTGACCAAAACCGGACCCAAAATAACCAAAAACCCGACCAAAATGCCAAAAGATATTGTGTTTTTGTGTTTTTGCATGTGCAGGGATGGATATCGTGAAAACCGACAAAAGACACAAGAAAATCAAGAAAACGAGCACGGGACTTGAAAAAGTGTCTATAGCCGGAGCCGGGGAAGTCTAAAGTCAAAGTTGAGCTCAAAAAGTCAACAGAGGTCCTCCAATTATCTAAGATTGTCAAAAGTATCCCTTGGGAAATATTATTGGAAGATGGCAGAATTAGTCCTCATGGTTTCAGAAAATGCAAATTTGGTCCTTGTGATTGTTATTTAAATCCTAAAACCTATATTAACTATCCGGACTTTTAATAAATCCCAAACCCAATATAAACCCCAACCCGCTTACTAATCCTATCCTAGCCCAACTACACCACCGGCCCACTCCCCTTCTATATTAAACACAACCCGATCCACCCATAACCCGGGTCAAGAGATAAAACAAACTCGGTCAACAAACACACTTACCTTATCTCTCAGAAAAACACACACCCGCCTATTTTTTCCCCCAATTACCCATATTTACTGTACATCGATGAACCCTAAATCCCCACCTCTCAAATTAACCGAAAGTAAGGGCAATTCCGTACAATCACGAACTCCTAGAAGGGACTGACACAAGGGAATGATACGTGGCAGCGTATTATTGGACCAAACACATCATTGGGAGGATTCGAAGCTCATGATTGGACCAGCTCAGAATTGGTGACGAATCAAGCCACATCAGCAGCCTAGAAGCATCCTTGAGCTCGGCTATATATAGCACTCTTCACTCACACGTTGAGATTATTAGGAGTAGGGATAAAATTAGTTTAGGAGTAGCTTTATTTTAGATTATTGTAGCTTATTTTCAGCTTTTTAAGTTTTGTCATTCGAATTTAAAGTTTAATGTAATTTCAGTTTTCTTTTAAAGCTTGTTTGTCTAAATTTACTTTAAGCTTTCAAATTAAGTGATTGTAATTGTTTCATCAACTTGTTCTCTGTTCTAATAAGCTCACAAAAGCTTTTCAATAGCTTTATGTGAGATTTTAATGGTTAAACTTGTTTTAAATCATTTCAATTGCAAAAAGTCAATTTTGGTCAACATTCCTGTGCAATAGCTTATTTTGTTCATGTAAGTGCTTATTTTGAATTTCCTGTTTATTTGTTATTGCTTTTGAGGTCTGATAAGTAGGTAGTGATTAGTATTAATTTGTTTCTTATTTTCCTGCATAATTGCTTATATAGTCAAAGTTAAAGTCAATGTTGCTCAATTCAATTCAACTGTTTCAGTGCTTATTTGTTATTGAGATTTGCTTATTAGTTATTGCATCATTGAGGTGATCAGTAGCTTGATAGGCTGTTTTAAGTGAACCAGTTTAAAATTACTATAGCAGACTTCATAAAATGCGTTAGGGATTAGGGGAGTTATATAGAAGGTAGCTGATCATCAACTGTTTCTACTATTCACTTGCATCATCTAGGAACTGATATAGCTGAGTTTAGGTGTGATAAACATTAGTCAGTAGGAGTTTTGAGGTCTTTAACTCATTTGGAGATTTTTGATCTTTAGTTAAAATTTAAAGACCCATACTGCCCTCAATAAGCTCAGCATAAGCTGAGCTTATCTAGAATTCCATTTTGGCATTTCTTTGAACATTTTAGTGGTTTAAGTCAGTATGCAAGATCTAGTTTGGATTGGTCAAGGATTTACCAAGTTTTGCGCCACGTTTCTATTACTGCTGTCACAAGTTCCTAAGTGCAGGACTAGAGTTTTAGCAGCTGATCTAGGGCGAATTTAAGCTAGCAAACAAGTGTTTGTGATAGGGCTTTTGGGATATTTATAATCTTTGCTTAATAAGCTTTCTAAAACAGCTTTTCATTTTAAAATTGGTTTTGATTTGAGCTTTTTATAAGCTCTTGAAAAGGGCTTGTGTGGATGATTTCGGATATAAAGAAAATAAAATAAGTTTCTGTTTTTGTCACTTTGGTCCCTATAATTTCTGTTTTAGTTAAAATCGTACCAGGGTTCTTTTTAGTTATAAAAAGTTTGTTAAAAGTACATATTAGTCCCTGTCTTTGTTAGGAAAATTTTTAATTTCAGTTTTTACATTAGTAGTCCCTTAACTTTTATAAAGTTTTGTTTTCTTTAATTTTCTTTTATAAAATCAGTTTCTTTGAATTACATTTTCAGTCCCTTAGGTTTTTACTTTCGCATTTTAGTTTGATATTTCACTATTAGTTTTATAAGTCTCGGGAATAGCCCGGGATTTGCGTTATTTGATTTCTTTTAGTGTGCTTTTATTTGATAACGTAGATTGCGTTTAATTTTCAATAATTAGTTTAATCAACACCAAAATAATCACTTTCACGTTCACTTATTCACTTCACATTTTCACGACATCGAATCGATTTAAACGCCGTCAAACCTTCGTTGGGAGAACAACCCGGGGGAATTGTATTCGTTACAATTTCTTTGGTTTCAAAAATAAAATAAAAACAAATAAAAACATCACACCACCACCCTATACTTCTATTGTTTTTTTTAGGCATACGTCGCTTGACTTGTTCTAATATAATATCTGGTTTTGGCCACTGATAATTCGATGTAGAACCTGAAAATTAATGTTTTACATTTAGCAGAATTGTCAAATAATTATACGACACATGCTATGGGAATTTACCTTTAGATCTTTTGACAGTTTTTTTAGGCATGTTGGAAACAGAAACTGCTTGTTTTCTTTTAGTATTTTCCCTGTTATTTCCTCGAATTGTTGCTGTTTCTGGATAAATTTTTAAAAAGTTTAGCACAGCTGAATTGATGAATCATTGTATAAAAATATATATGTGTTTCAGTTTACCTGACGCCTGCGTTGTTAATTCTGTTAGTTTGAGACCACAATAACTCTCGATTTTCCCATCTGACCTGATATTTGTATGTGAATGAAGCGTTATAGAGTTGTGTATTATGTTTGAGAGTGATGGAATCTCTGTCTGCTTCATGAATGAATTTGATCTGAAATAAAGCGATAATTCTAATTACATGAACAATTTAAATATATAGTTTCATTTAAATTGATGCTTGTTTGTGTTGTACATGGAATGAATGAACATGTGAATATATAGAGAGATATAGAATTATGAAAATCAATAGGTTGCCTTTTGGGATTTTGTGATGTAAATGTTAAATTTATTGATTGTTAATATGAAAGATGTTTTAGATTTTGGAAGATGCTAGTAGGCTTTTGGTATTTTGTGATGTGACTTTACATTTATTGATGGTTGATATGATAACAGCTTGATTATATAGATAGTAAGATAGAAAGATGGTATTATTGAATCTGTGATCATTAAACAATCACTAACATCCTTCCATTGATTAATATATAAAAATTGTAAAATTGAACATTCATGATTTAGTTTATAATAATTTATTAAAATTTAGAAACTTTAATATCAATTTCTTTCTAATCTCGGCTTTCATTGTCACCATCATAACCACCATCCATCTCTTTAGAGTATGTAATATTGCTTGGATATATAATCTGCAATGGAGCAGCTTCAATTGTTGTTGTTGAGCCAAAGTTCATGTCTTTACTCCTTTTGTTTCTGGCGTTTAAGTTTCTCCGTATCAATTTTTTCGTGGTTGGAGAAAGATTGTAATCAGGATTCTCTTGTACTCTCCTCCTTTCTTCTTTCAACCTTGCTATTATTACTTTCGTGTAATCATCAACCATTGCGCCTCCATTTTCTTCCTATAATGCAAGTGAATTTTGTCAATAACATAAAACATAAACATAAAATGTTAGCTTCACTATTCTGACCTGGAGAGAGCTAATTAATAAATCTAAGCTTTTCAGCGTACGATATGTCCAACGCTTAAAACCCTTATCTCTACAGAATTGTATTAAAACAGCTAAGCCAACATTTAGTTGTTTGGAAGCTTCAACTATTGGTAGATGAAAATACTGAGCAATAAATGTGTTGCTCAGTTCCGTAATATGAGATTCAATTGTTGTTGTTGAGCCGAAGTTCATGTTTTTACTTCTCTTGTGTCTGGCTTTGAAGTTTCTCTGTCTCAATTGTTTTGTGGTTGGAGAAAGATTGTAATCAGGATTCTCTTGTACTCTCCTCCTTTCTTCTTTCAACCTTGTTATGATTACTTTTGTGTAATCATCAACTGTTGCACCTCCATTTTCAGCCTATAATGCAAGTGTATTTTGTCAATAACATTGGATGTTATAAGATCAGTTAGTTATATATGAATATACACTTTCTTCTTACAAAATGATATCCTTGCATTATACATAACATTGATAAAACATAATCATAAAATGTTAGGTTCACTTGAATTATGACCTGGAGATTGCTAATTAATAAATCTAAGCTACTCAGCTTACGATATGGCCAACGCTGAAAACCCATATCTCTACAGAACTGTTTTAAAACAGTTAATCCAACATTTAGTTCTTTTGAAGCTTCAGCTATTGGTAGGTGAAAATACTGAGCAATCACCGTTTTGCTTAATTCCATGATAATTGAATGTGGATATTGGATGTATTTGTGGATAAATAACTGAATGTGTGCTCATAGAGTGTAGAATGTGTCCTTTTAAAGTGTTATTAAGCTATTGATATTTCCTGGAGTTACAAAAATATTTTATAACTTCCATTTAGCAATAAAGTATATTTATGAGATATTCATAAGTTTTTATGGCTATTGACATGCTTATGCTTCTTGTATTGATGTTTAAATCTGTAGCATTACATACATATATTTAGACTATTATATGAAGGTAAATAAACATATAAGAGTCCACCGGAACTAACTAATTATTAATATAGTAACTTCTAAGTTGTTCATTTATAGAACACTAACCCTGTATTTGTATAACTATAAAAGATTGGAATTTAGAACAAACAACTGATAAGAAAAGATATTATTCATTAAAGTAAAGACAAACTGAAAGATAAGTTATTTGACGAATAAGTCATAAACTCACAGATATGTAACAATATATGTGATTCATCTTATTATTATTTTTTTAACAATCTATTTGTTGAGTTCTTCAATCTTCTTGTTCTTTATCATGCTTCATTACAGGGATGATCTCTGCATTACATATTTTGATTGGAAATTGTGTGCATTTCATTATGAATGGCCATCTATTCATGGTTAATGTGAATGTAATTCTTGGTATTACAACTGTGTATCCTAAATTTGATCCAGTGATGATTTCTGCTTCAATAAGAAATCGTCCAAACCGCTTGATAATTAGGTGGGTTCCAATGCACAAACCTTTACTTGGATCCACATTTCTAATGAGCACAACTCGTAGGTTTTTTTTTTAGCCTCAGGATGTGAGGAGGCATGAGTTGATTACCTATAAGATGTGACATAGTGATGGGGTGTATTGTTTGGAGGATATGAGTTTGTTATTTATATAATGGCATAGAATGGTTAAAAAACTAAAGTATTTATTTTTGAGAAAATGAAAAGCACATGCTATTATAACAATAATTTATTAGTGTTTAGTTATCCTTGTGCCTGTTGATAGTAGTTATTTATAAGTGTTAAAATCTTGGACTGTTGATACTACTAATTTATAAGTGAAAAAAACCTTGGAAACATTTGCTGGCATCAAATTTGTCAATTTAAAATAGAATTATTCATAATCAGTTATGCGGTTAGGTTACTGGCGTTACTCCATAAGTTATTAATGTAGTATAAATAAGTGCTTCTATGTAGATTTTATTATGTAACAAAAGTGTTAAAGTTTTGGAATGTTGATACTAATAATTTATAAGTGTAAAAAACTTGGAAAGATTTGCTGGCATCAAATTTGTCAATTTAATATAGAAGTTTAATATGAAGTTTAATCAAGTAGTTTAAATTATTCATATTCTGTTATGCGGTTAGGTTACTGGAATTACTCGATAAGTTATTAATGTACTATAAATAAGTGCTGGTATATAGATTTTATTATGTAACAAATCAAGTAATAATAAATTATTGTGTTATTCAGTTATGCTTATGACTTTTGATAGTAATAATTTATAAGTTTGAGAAACTTGGATAATGATGGATCTGTTATAAAAGTTGTAAATTTAAAAGATAAGTTTAATATGAAGTTTAGCGAAGTTGTGTAAAGCATTTGTAGAAATTGAATAATGTTATTCTACATTTGTAGAGTCTGAACATGGGAATAAAGACAATCGATTGAAAATATGAAAATTGATAAGTAACGATAACTATTGTCTTAAGGTACGAAACTTCATGATCCTATTAACTATTAGGATCAACTTTATTACATTTTTCCTAACTATTTATTCATCGTGTGCTTCACTCATCAGGTACTGTATCATTCTTGATGCTCTCAATGACTTGATTGGTTCATGCCTATTCCTCGTCCGACGACGCAACAACCAACCTAAGTAAACAATGTAAGAAATTGACATGTTAAGATTTTAAACAATATAAACGAAATGAGATAATTAATATTGGATACATACTTCTTTTTTAGTTTCTTTTTTTCTGATCCTCCTACTTTGACTTTTATTTGTTTCTCTTCATCGGTGTCTGAATCCTCAACAACAACCCTATAATAATAAGGCAATAAGTAATAATGTAATATATAGTGCAACAACAAATTAAATAACTGAAATACATACCTTTTTTTCTTCAGTCCTTCATCTTTTTCAGTATCGGAATCAGCAATGTCATCCCTTAAATAACATAATTTTAAACGTCATATAAGCAGTTGTATTTAAAAGTGTTTCCAGATGTGAATCAATGAAGTATTGCCTCACCTTTTTTTGGACTTTTGTTCAGTAGACTTTAATGGAGTAGGAACAGATAGGTCTTCGGATGATTTCTTTAACAAATGCTTCTTAGAAGCAGCATCTTGCCCTGCTTTCTCTTCATCTATTTCACCAACTGATTCATCAACATCAACTGATAATTTCTTTAACTTTCGTTTCTTAGAAGCAGAATCTTGGTCTGCTTTCACTTCTATTTAAGCATTGGATTGCTCAACATCATCCCTTAAATAATACAGCCATAAAGACATAAGCATTTGTAGTTTAAACTTTTTTCAACATATATATGTAGGAATCATTGACTAACCCATTTTTGTTTTTTTCATCAGATGGGTCCGATGGAGTTGCTTCAGAAGCATCAATTTGCTCAACTGTGCTAGAATTCTCACATTCATCAGCAGTCTGGTCTTCACAAATTGCCGAACACGTGAAACTCTCATAGCTTCCATGCTCATAGTAAGTGTGTGTTTTTATCTCCAGACTGTGGGTGGTGCCTACAATATCAGTTATGGCACGCGGCAATACAGCGTGATTTTCTGAATCCTGCAAAGGAAGATAAGGTTAGGGGACATTATTGCAACATTCTTTAATATTATTAATTTACCTCATCCTCTGCCCCAAAAAGTGCGGATGCTGGATGTTTAACCAATTCTGTGGCAGTCTCGTCAAACAGAACAACTACAGTCCGTTCCGTCTCATCAGATACAGCAAGCTCAAGCCTGTACCTGCATAACCAATAATACTGTTGTTAAGTCAACATTTTTAAAAACAAATCAATGATGGTTGCAAAGATAGAGCAAAACCTTATAAGTGGATAGTCCGAAGTTGTGTTACACCCATCACACCAGAATTTTCCATCCTGCCTGGTGAGTCCTTTTTTACATGTTCCACCTCCACACGATGGATAGTTCCATCCCTTTCTAGTTATGACACTGTCTATCGTCACCTTACAGATGAATGTGGAACTCTGAAAAAGAAAGCACGACATCATCATGTATCAATGATATGTAATTAAACTAACAAAACATTCGAGAAGAAGATGAGTACATCATTTTACCTGTTTCTTGCCCACATCAGCACATTCTCAAGGGTACCAGGCTTTGGTACAGAGTGATCAACAGGTACAATATCCTTCCTTTGGTTCACACCACTGAAAGTAACATGAATGGTAATGGATAAAAGATCCAAGTATTATAAAATGCATGTAAGATGTAATTGTGATTACCTAGCGCCTCCTTTAAAACGTTTCAGGGCTGGGATGTCATCATCATCCAGAAGCAAGGAGGAGGAAGTGCTCGACAAATAAAGCTTGTCTGAAAGGTAAATACACAAATCGAGTTAATTTTTCCATGTTTTAAATATGATGAGGAAACATTATGATAAATGCACCCTTACTATTGTAATGCCTAGCATTTACTGAAGTTAGAATCACGGCACACAGCCCAGTATGCTTGGTTTTCTTTTCTATCAATACTTCGCTCAGTCCCCCCCATAAGGTAACCCTAATTGACTGGCCACTGTTTAATCAAACACAAACACAACAATTTCATTAGTATTATATGGTTATTTGTAACAACAATTGAATAGAACACGTACCTTTGGTTTGCAAGATAGAAATCTAGATTCCGAGAACCTGTTCTCTGGTAGTTGGTCCTACCAACATTGGTGACGTAACCAATAACATCTGGAAAGAGGTACTAAATTACAACTCTATTTGTACTAAATTACAACTCTATTTATAAATATGAACAAAATCTGAAAATATTTAAGAAATACATCCTTACCAATGAGGAATTTATTGTCAGTGGCTTGAAGGTTTTCAAAAGCTACCAATTCAAAAGGATGCCTGACAAAACCATCCGGCTTGACTGCAGCTTTCCTCACAGTTGTTGAGCCATCAAATTCAATCATCCACGCAGAGTCCTTCAAAACCCGGTACTCATCCTTATTTGCAATGACAGTAAAGTCTTTGATTGAGTAAATCATGCCATCTTTTAACTTGTCCACAAAATTATGGGAAACGCTAGCCTTTGTAGTACAATGCATAATATTACCCTGAAAGAACAAAAAATAAGAAATTGTGAATAAAGTACATGACCACTATGCATGTTTATGGTTTTTTATTTTATATAAAAGCTGTAAATGTAATTGTAAGTATTTGCTCAACTTGCAGAGACACCAACACCTAACTTACCTTCCCATCAGAGACAATGAAATCCGTACTTATATAACGGCCGGTTCTAGCATTCACATCCCATCTCCTACAGATCATGACAACTATGGTTCCCGAGACACCCATCTCCAATGCATCAAGGAAAAGCTGGCTGTTTGCCTGGGTGGCCTTCTGTGAAGTTATGTTGTTGGTTTGATTTGCCTGGCTGATCCTGTTTGCCATTACGAATTCAGATTAACCAATGCAGTGATGTATGAGCAAATTTGAGGTGTATGCATCTCCAGGAATCCACATGAAATTTATAGAGGGCATAATCTTTGTGTATTGATGTTGTAACTGGTAAACAACATTGTATTGATGGAGATGTTTCATATGCTTTTTGGCCATGTTTATGAACCATAATTGCACAATTACATGGAAACCAATATGCGAGCTCTTTGAGTTGCCTGTAATGAATACGCCTGCAATGAATACCCGAGCTTCTTGAGTTACCTGGAATGAATACGCATTTGTGTAGAAATCACATGTGAAAGCTCTATATAGCACAATCAATTCAAGAAACATTTATTGACATCACTTTGCATTTATAAGACAACTTAAGCTTTTAGTATATAAGATTAACAGATTGTGCTTATTTTTTGGTTTTAAAAAAATAACATACTTGATATGTACGTGTTTTTTGGGTGAAAAAAAAAAAAAAAAAAAAAACGTATACGATTTTAAAAGTAATTTTCTATAATCTACTACTCATTTTATGAAATTATTGTCCTTAACCAAAAAACACACAATTTAATAAAATTGAAACCACTACACTTTTCAATAAATCAAATAGACAAGAAAAGATTATTATTTTGGAAAATCCCAAAATTAAAATTAAAAGTATAATTCTAAAATTGAAAGAGTAAAATTAAATGATAATTTTTCTTTTTTTTTTTTTTTTTTTTTTTAGCTAAGGGAATATAATCTTAATTAAATGATAATTTATATAACTAGTAAATATAATTTCTTTTTTTTGCTTCAGATTATTTTAATCAAATTCCAATGACAGTAACTTTTGACAAGGGAGGTGATTTGCACATTTATAAAATTGATTCGAACATTTAACTGTACAATCAGATAAAACATATAGTATAGTACAATTATGTAATGTTAAGAGTTGAGTGTCCGGATCATCCAATCATTTTCGAGTGTAGTTTGATCAAAGAGCAAATTTAGATATTAAACCAGTCTCTCAAGTTTTTTACTTTTTCTAGGCAAAAAAATAAAATAAAAAATGCTCTTCTCAAAATAGGCCGAGCGACCTGCGGCTTTTTTACTTTGGTAAGAAGTCGTCAAGTGGCACAAAAGAATTCGCGCCAATTCTTTTTTTATTTCTTATGTGTAAGGGTGCTTTTGTCATTTCACAATACACAATTTCACATCTATTTCTTTTCATTTTCACATCTATTTCACATCTATTTTCTTTTTCACATCTATTCAAAATGAACCCAGATCTAATATTTTGCAAATCCTTTCTTAAAACTACTGATCTCCCACAACACCACCATTACCGTCAATGACCTCCATGGCTCCATCACCACCTTCGCCCAACCCATCACCACCGTCCCTTCACCAACCTCCACCATCCATCCACCTTACAACGAGGATAAAATTCATCCCTTCTTACTTATACAGATCTAAGATAAAATTCGTCCCTTCACCAACCTCCACTATCCATCCACCTTACAACCTCCACCATCCATCCACCTTAGCAACGTCACTTTCTTTTACACACCAAACACAGATCTAAGATAAAATTCGTCCCTTCTTACTTATATCAACCAATCCGAAGCACAAACAAACCACTCCTTTCTTGTTAATCCACTCGAAAACTCACCCAAATTGATCTCTATTTTAACGAACGAAACCACAAACGACGGCTTCAAGATCTTTTTAACAAGGTCTCGGGTAGGTGCTTCTTGCTGTGTTTTTCTTTTTAATCCAAAAAGAAGGAAGAATGAAACGTTGTATTTGTTCTTTCTTTATACTTTTCGTATATTAAAAAAAATATTATCTTATAATAGATCTGTTATGGTTGTTGGGTAAACATGTAAATCTTGAAAAGATTTATGAAAAAGTTTTAAAAACCTGAGATATTTGTTGCCTTTTCTTCTTAAGATCTAAAGTTTGTTTTCTTTTCTTTTTCGTATATTAAAAAAAATATATTATCTTCTAATAGATCTGTGATGGTTGTTGGTCAAAAAAGGTGTGTCAAATAGATGTGCAAATTTGGTGGTGGTGGTGACGGTGTTGTATTGAATGGGGGAAAATTAATTGAAGATGAAGATGAAATAAAATTGTAACTTGGTTTGTGTTTTTGGTGAATGAGATTGAGAAGAAGAAAAGAAAATAGACATGAAAATGAAAATGTGTGTTGTGAAATTCATAAGAAATAAAAAAATTGGCGCAAAATATTTTTTTTTGCTACTTTGCCACTTTTTATTAAAAGTAAAAAAAGTCAGCAGGAAAAAAAGGCATGAGCCAGAGGAATTTGAGTTACTTTTGGGGTAAACACAGAGACAAAACACTTGCACGTTTCGCGCCACCAAGTACACCGCCGTCCACCATCATAACATCCACCACCACAACCACCTAACCCTTCACACTCCAAACCCACCACACACCATGACCTCATCACCACCACCACGACCACCAAATCCCAAACCCCCAACCCTAACCCTAAACTCCCAAACACTCTTCAACCAATCAACAACCCTAACCCTAACCCCAATCCCAAACACCCTCCCTCCACACAAACTAATCCCCAAAACACGCTTCATAATCGACGGCTTCCATTTCTCCGGCCACCACTCCATCTCATACTTCTTAACCCACTTCCACTCCGACCACTACTCCCCCTTATCCCCCACCTGGTCCCACGGAATCATCTACACTTCCCAAACAACCTCCAATCTCCTCATCCAAACACTCCATATCTCACCTTCCCTCATCATCCCCTTACCTTTATCCGAAACTATCGTTATCGACGGCTGCGAGGTTACGCTTGTTGACGCCAACCATTGCCCTGGCGCCGTACAGTTTCTGTTTAAAGTGCCTTGTTTTGGCGGGAAAAGTGGTTACGAAAAGTATGTTCATACTGGTGATTTTAGGTTTTGTGAGGGTATGAGGTTGGATAGGTGTATAAGTGAGTTTGTTGGATGTGACGGTGTGTTTTTGGATACGACGTATTGTGATCCGAAATATGTGTTTCCGAAACAAAGCGAGTCGGTTGATTATATAGTTAGCGTTGTGGAGGAGAAGTGTAAAAGTGTGAAGGTGTTGTTTTTAGTTGCGACGTATGTGATAGGGAAAGAGAAGATATTGGTGGAGGTAGCGAGAAGGTGTGGGAAGAAAGTGTATGTGGATGAGAGGAAGATGAGTGTGTTGAGGACGTTGGGGTATGAGGAAGGTGAGGTGTTTACGAGTGACGAGAGTGAGAGTGATGTGCATGTGATTGGGTGGAATGTGATAGGTGAGACATGGCCGTATTTCAAGCCGAATTTTGTCAAGATGAAGGAGATTATGGAGGGGAGAGGGTATGATAAGGTGGTTGGGTTTGTGCCGACGGGGTGGACTTATGAAGTGAAGAAGAGTAAGTTTGCGGTGAGGGTGAAGGATGAGTTTGAGATACATTTGGTGCCGTATAGTGAGCATTCTAATTATGAGGAGCTTAGGGAGTATGTTAAGTTTTTGAGGCCCAAGCGTGTTATTCCAACTGTTGGTGTGGATGTTGGGGACGTTGACGGGAAGAATGTTAGTAAAATGTTGAAGCATTTTAGTGGGTTGGTTGATGAAATGGCTAATAAGCAGGATTTTTTGATGGGATTTCGTCGTGGGTCCCGAGACTCGCTTAAGCTAAAGGAAACATTGCAGGAGCCAGAAAAGGAGATGGCTTGTGCTAAACTAGAACCTCAGGATGCCACCTGTCCAGTTCATGATGATAAAGAGGAAAATGGTTCACGGGATTTGGTAATGATGACAGATAAGGAAACAGATGAGATTTTACAGGAACTTCGTGATTGCTTGCCTTCTTGGGTTACTAGAGATCAGATGATGGATCTTATTAGTAAATCAGGAAATAATGTAGTTGACGCGGTTACTTGTTTTTATGAAAATGAAACTGAATATCACGAGCAGGTTATTACTAGTACATCCGCTTCTGCATCTCAGGAGAGCTCAATCGATATTCTCAAGGAGGTAATTGCTCATGTTTCATCAACATCTGCATCGAATAAAAGCATTCCTAAAGTGTTTGTGTCACCTTCAACTCCTGTTAAAACTTTATTAAAAAGCAAAGTTAGTCCTTCGAGTAAACGGAAAAAGTCATCTAGCATTAAACAAACGAGTAAGAGTCCTAGCCAAAAGAGGAAGACTAATGATAGTAAGCCTACTAAGAAGCCAAAAATCACTTCACAAGTTGAATCTGGTGGACAAAAACAATGTTCAATAACTAAATTTTTCACTAAGGCTTCGCCAATGGGTTCTCAAGATAAAAGTGCGGAAACCTTGCTTGAACAATCCCAAAATGATGACAAGTCATCGCAAAGTAGCCAATATAAAGATGAGATAGATCAGTTTATACAAATCATAGATGGCAGTGAGTCGATGCGTGATTATGCTACAACTATCTTAGAGGAGGCCAAGGGGGATATTAACAAGGCTCTCGACTTGTATTACACTAAGTCCAATGATAAAGTCAGTGTAACTGAAAAGAGATCGACACAAGTATCAGATAGAGATAAATGTGACAAGTCCAAGCAACAAAAACAGTCTTTGAAACCTCGACTGCCCGCTGGAAATGTCGCTTCTGATGTTGTATCACTACCACCTGAGAAGTATTCTCCCACAGACCACGGTCGGTCTTAGTTACTTGTACTTCTAATGTTGCTGTCCTTTAATTTTTTGTAAAGGGTTGTATACAAATTTGGATTGCATGTTTACCCCCAAATTATTTATTAATGAAACAGGAATGAGTTAAAATAATGTTTATCTGTGAGTTACTATAACATCTACTCAAGTTTGTAACTAGATAACTTATATGGTACTAAATTTAAATGCTGCAGCTTGCTGGAAAGATGGCCAGCCCGCTCCCTATCTACATATTGCCAGGACATTTAGCCTGTTGGATGACGAAAAGGGAAAGATTAAAGCTACATCGATGCTCTGCAATATGTTTAGGAGGTCTGAAACTGTACACGGCTTAGGTTTAATAGTTTGCTGGATAGTGGTTGTCTTGTAATCTGAGTTTTATGTACCTGTAACATTTCATTTTAATCAGCTTGTTAGTTTTGTCGCCGGAGGATGTGCTGCCAGCCGTGTACTTATGCACAAACAAGATTGCGCCTGACCATGAAAACACGGTTTGTGTGTCTTCTTCTAGTCCATGTTTGCTTGTGCTAGCTGAACATAGCGCGTTATATATCTGTTGTATTTATCCTTGTTGTTTGCTGGTCAACGGGATACTGCATGTCTAACATTTCTAGGTTATTAGTTACTATGAACCTATAAAGTGTGTTGTTATCCACTCAATGAACCTAGTGATCTTTTCAGATGAAATGGGGTCTTTGTAATTTGTATGAACTTATTATAACTCATTTTACTTTTGTCATTGCTCCAAATGCATAAGGGGGTACTCTGATGTTCTTGATAAGACCTTTAGTTTCTGATATGGTCCAGTTCTGTTGGATCAAAACACGATGTATTACTTTTTTTTTGAAAAGTATTACTTCCTTCCCCTGCTCTCTGTTTTTGAACACATGTCACCTAGTAGACTATTATTGTGCGTGTCTAATGGAATATATGTTTGATTGTATGCTATATGCAGTTATAATAAGATTTTACATAGTTATCCCTGATCAAGTGGATTTATACCATCTGAAATAGCTTGTTGTGTATGTCAGCAACAGAAGTACATAAATATAGGAATTTAATGTAGGTCCCATTGAATATATAAACATGGAAACCTCATTTTGCTTGTGATTAGCAAATTCACAGTAAAGATCTCAAAGCAGATCATCTTTCCTTACATGTTACATAAGTCTTTTATGGACTCTATTTGTTTTACCAGATTATTTAATAGGGTGATATAGCTATGGTTCAAGATTGTGTTAAATGTGTGTACATACCCAAATGAGATTGTCATTTTGTGTGATTATGATGCAGGAACTGAACATTGGTGGAAGTATTGTCACAGCAGCACTGGAAGAAGCATGTGGGACAAACAGATCAAAGATTCGGGAGCTGTACAACAACCTAGGTGATCTTGGTATGTGACTATGATTGTTCATCCCAAAACTTTATCTGTTGCACTTATTTGGCATGCTAAATAATCTATTCAAATAAGGTGATGTTGCTCAACTTTGCCGTCAGACACAAAAACTACTTGCACCTCCGGCCCCACTCTCAATCCGAGGTGTTTATTCAGTGCTTCGGGAGATAAGGTATCAAATTTGTATAATTTGGACAATTTGATTAGAGTTGTTATAAAGTTAAACGCTTGTCTATGAAACATGATACAGCTACGCATGATTATAAAATTGTCATATGGGATCGATATGCATTATATTGTATGTAAATGTCTACCTATCATAGAGCTGCATATAACATCACTTCCCGTTGTTCCTTCATCTGCTTCAATTATAAGGACACATGTAATATTGCTTCTCTTTTTATCAGTGAGACTCTTGGCTTCTGTTTCTGGTGCCAGATTCTTTAGTTAAAGTCAAGCGCTATAGAATTGATATGCTCCCATTTTTCTGTCTCATAATATTGTAAAACACTCCCATCTGTCTGTGATGTATCTGCATAGTAGTTAAGCCTCCATCTATTCTTACATGTTAATATATAATTGGTCAGTGTACAAACAGGTAATGGAAGTACCATGCGGAAGAGAAACCTCATTGTTAATCTAATGAGATCTTGTAGAGAGATGGAAATCAAGTTTATAGTAAGAACATTGGTATGTATTCAATTCCATTATCAGCCTTGTATCCCAGCCCCCAGCAAATAGTTACTTTGTAGATAATCTTGCTGTGTAGATTTTATATCTTTTTTTGGATCATCAGCTCAAATCTATATTTTACTTGCACGTGTATCAGATTATGTTCTATAAAGATACTGATACTGTCATATATTCAATTCTTAATCTTAGACGACTATGAATCAGGGTTAAATCAGCGAGTTTATATCATCCGTAAAGAAGCTAGTTTGACCACTAAAAATTCTATTCCTCGAAACACCATAAACTTCTATCCCAAAAGTTGCTGCGGATCTTAAGAAATTGCACGAAAGTGTTTCCAACTCTAAATGACAAAGCAGGATATCTGTACTGTACTAGTGTTTGATGAGTTAGATATGATACGTTACTTCATCTGTGTGTGATCAAGCAAATTATTTGCTTTCTATGTTTGGATTTCTTGGTGTAGGTAAGGAATTTAAGAATTGGGGCCATGATGAGAACTGTTCTTCCTGCATTAGCTCATGCCATCGTCATGAACTCTAACCACGGAAGAGCCATGGAAAGTCAGAAAGAAATGCTCCAGGTTTGTAGTTTCTTGTCATTCTATGGCTCATAACATGTTGCCATATTTGAATGCTGATATAGTCTTTTCTATCAGGGACTCTCTGCGGCTGTTATTGAAGCATATAACATGCTCCCCAATTTGGTAAGTGATCATCATTCTCTTTTATTAAAGAACAACGAGCTCTCAATTGATTATTGTTGTTTGTTTTCAGGATCTACTCATTCCTTCTGTCATGACCAAAGGGGTGGAGTTTTCTTCCGCAACTTTGTCAATGGTTCCTGGCATACCAATAAAGCCAATGCTGGCAAAGTATATCTCATCTACTGCTATTCCTCTTCTTTTCAGGAAAAAATGGTGTTATTCATATAATAATTAAATTGTTTCTGTTATAGAATTACTAATGGAATCCCGCAAGTGTTAAAGCTTTTTCATGGAAAAGCACTTACTTGCGAATTCAAGTAAGTATTGTTTATTGTATCTGATAGTTCTAATATCCAGATATTATTATATTATTAGATTTATTTAACCAAGTCTGAACATATGTGCTTTATAGATATGATGGTCAGCGGGCCCAAATTCACAAGTTATCTGATGGATCTATACGTGTGTTTTCACGAAATGGAGACGACACAACATCTAGGTTTCCTGATGTAATAAGTATAATAAATGATGTCTGCAAATCTGATACTATGACTTTCATAATTGATGCTGAGGTATATTTTCTTATGGTACCCAAATTCATTTTTCTGTTGATAACATGTATTTATATTGGGAAAAATCTTTTGGTTGCAGGTGGTTGCTGTTGATAGAAAAAGTGGGCCCAAGCTTTTATCATTTCAAGAACTATCTTCCCGTGATAGAGGGGGCAAAAATTCAGTCATTACAGTAGATAACATAAAGGCATGATTCTTTTTAAGTTTTCATTATTATTTTTTTATTTTTTATTTTTTTTAAATAAATATTCTGAGGACATTGGCTATGTTTACTACTGATATACTGATTTCACCTTTATTAAAAAGCTTTTATGTTTGTTTTTTGTTTCTCTTTGCAGGTTGACGTATGCGTCTTCGCATTTGATGTCATGTTCGCCAATGGAGAACAGTAAACATCTTAATTCTACTCTTTGATATTCTTAATTTTCATGCATCTACTATTCCTTTTCTGTAGACAGGAGAATGGTTGAATGCAAATAGAAGATTATAATCCAAACTCTATTATTTTGTCTCAGGTTGTTGGGTTTACCTCTGCGCCAAAGAAGAAAATGTAAGATTACCCAAACTTGTCTGCAGTTATAGGTTCTTTTTTTGTGCCTAATATATTGTGCTTTTCATCACAGATCTTAAAGATTTGTTTGGTGATGAGAAGATAGGACATTTTGAATATTCACGGGAAATAACGGTGAGAATCTTTGTATTATGTTGCTAATTTTCGAATGATGGTTTGCTCTCAAGTTAACCATGGTGTTGTAGGTGGAGATGGATGATGCTGATGTGGCAAATGAAGCCACGGTGACTAAGATGAACCAATTGTTTGATGATGCTTTCCATTCCTCATGTGAAGGACTGATGGTCAAATCACTTGATATTGAAGCTGGTTATCTCCCATCAAAGCGTTCAGATTCTTGGCTAAAGGTTTTATTTTATAGAAACGTGTTTAATGAGTCGGTTGTAACTGATTTTTTTATGCTTAATAGAGTATCACACCATTTTCAGGTCAAGCGAGATTATGTAGAAGGTTTAAACGATTCTTTGGACTTGGTTCCTATTGGTGCTTGGTATGGGAATGGAAGGAAGGCAGGATGGTAACTTGTGCTGTTATCATTAATTTGTTTAAATATTATTATGATTGTTATTATTTCTATTTTCATCATCGTCATTTGCAGTTTTCTTATTTTGCTGTGTTTAATTTAGTTATGTGGTATGTGTATTCTGTTTATCAGGTACAGTCCATTTCTAATGGCGTGCTATGATCCCGACACTGAAGAATATCAAAGTGTTTGTCGTGTTATGTCTGGTTTCTCTGATGCTTTCTATAAAGAGGTTCGTCATTTGTGTTATTTATGTTTGAAATATGGATTGGAGTGTGATACAAAGAGTGGAAACACAGGAAAGATATATGCATATATAGGAAAATTGTTTAAGTAGCAGGTTGGGTAATGGGTCAAAAGTTACTGTTTAGTTTAAGTAGCTGGTTGGGTAATGGGTCAAAAGCTTTTATTGTTCACTATATGTCATAACAATATCCTTAAGATGCCATGATAACATGCGGATTTTGTTTATCGAACTTTGCAGATGAAAGAGTTCTTTGTAGAGGACAAGATGCTACCCAAAAATGAGAAACCTCACTACTATCAAACAGGCGAGGAGCCTGATATGTGGTTCACTCCTGAACTGGTCTGGGAGATACGAGGTGCTGATTTCACTATATCACCAGTTCACCATGCTGCTATGGGCTTAGTGCATCCGTCACGTGGCATTTCTGTCAGATTCCCGAGATACATTCGATCCCGCTCAGATAAGAAACCTAGTGACTCGAGTACAGCTACTGATATAGCAGACATGTTTCATCAGCAAACCCGAAAGATGGATGTTAGAGGTGGTAACTGAATAGAATCGATGTAGATTTTTTCGGGCCTTTATTTTGCATCTCCTTTGGGTTGCTAGTGTTACACTTGGCTTACGTGTAAATATAAACTAGTTTCCTTCTTGCAGCAGCCCAATATTTTTTCTAACTTTTACAAGTACATTAAGCGTGGTAGTTCTGTCTCTTGACAATGTTTCGTAGGTCTAAACATGAACTTTGGTGTAAAGGGTTGTGTTGTCAGCACCAAATGTATTACAAGCTTTTTGTCACCTCATATGTTCATTTTGCCCCATATATATAGCTTGCAACATTTTTCACTCAGTTTGGAAGTTTTGAATATTCTTAAATTGAAATACTATTCGTGATTATGTTATTTTCACAAGTTAAAAGCTTAATTGATGTGTTTTCAAGTTTTTGAGATTTCCGGTCTTTTTGGGTAAAGGGTTACCCGGTAAAGTATATTAAAACCGAAAAAAGTTAAGTACAACTGGAATATGGCTGAAGTATCACATTTAACTAAAGCTAAGCAGCTTGAAAAACACTTAAGACTAGTGCTTATAAGTTATAACATGCCATAAGCACTTGCAACTCTAGAAACAAAAGATGTACCTAGAACAAAATATTAACTGAAACATGCTAACTAGCTACCATGAAAGATGTACTTTCACCTGTATTTGGATTTGTAAATAAGTTAGCTGATTCATCATACACATTTTCAACATGTTCTTCATCTTCCTCTTCATCATTCACCAATGCAGAATACGAATCAGATGTGGTAATATTACCTTCCTTAGAGGTAGTACCAGTAGACTTCAACATAGACGACGAGTTAGATGCATTGCCCATAGTAGTAGCTCCATTCTTAGGTTCACTAGTTGCTGCCTTAGGAACATATCTGACATTCTGTTTAACCGAGGGACCAACAAACTGACTTCCATTAGTAGACTTGGATTTACCATTCCTCTTTTCTTGCCCACCGTTTGGAAACCCTCATTATTCAGCACTACAGTAGGAGAGACTCCAGTTTCTGAACGTAACCAGCCAAGAGCTGATTATTATTATTTTTTATTTTATTTTATTTATTTTTAATAAGTAAAAGAGTAAATTACACTACTCGTCTCTAAGGTTGTACAAAAACAACACGTTTAGTCCTAATTTCAAAATAAATACACCAATCATCCCCAACGTCACAATTTCATAACCTCACCGGTCCTTTGACCTAACCGTCGTTAGTCAAGGAAATTTGGACCCATAACGTGACTTTCACATGAGGGCAATAAAATCATTTTGTGGTTTTGTCTTTAGAGACGAGTGGTGTACCAAAAATTCTTTTTCCTTTCCATCTCTTATTAACTTGTCCAAACACTCCTATAATACTAACTTAAACCCATCCAAACACCTTTTTTTCCCCCTAGACTAAGAGGCTTATAAATATAAGTGGGGTCCACGTCTATTAGAGTCGTTTATTAGACCAAGAGTAGTGGGGCGTTGAAGTGGGCTTAGTTGCCCTTTCAACGCCCGTTGGTCCACCCCCATCAAGCGATGAAGCCCGTTGAATCCAATTAAAATCAACGCTCGTTGATTTTATTTTTAAACAAAATATAACCGTTGAAGGTGGCTGTAACGGTTAGATTTGAATTAAATAATCATTTAACTCTTTTTTATTTTACCTATAATGTTTAAATTTACCTATAAATATTACCAAGTTAACTCATTTTTTTACACATTCTTTAGCATTCTACACTAGAAAATCACAATGAATCCCAATCATTTTAACATTTTCGCTTTTGGCTCAAGCCGAAACACACCATATCAACCTCCACGAAGAGCCCCTGAGCAACAAAACGACCAAGAGCAAATAACAACAAAATTTTCGGCTACATGACGCACTTGCCTTACCCAAATCAAAACCCAAATATGATGTACCCAAAATTTATGCCATTTGAAAATTCGCAAGATGATGTTGTTTCACCAACACAACCTTCACCAACACAACCTTCACAACAAGAAGTGTGCGGGTCATCAAAACGATCTCACAAGAGAAAACCTCGTGGTGGTGGCCGAGGCCGAGGTGGTGGCCGAGGCCGAGGTGGTGGTGATGAAGGTGACATTGAAGAATCGGTTAAAAAAGTAACACAAAAGAAGCGGTTGCCCGATGAACTTGAGGCGTTAACGTCTTCGTACACCATGATATCCGAAGATCCCGATGTAGCGAATTTTCAACAAGGTGGGACATTTTGGTTACGTGTTCATCAAGAATTTGTCAAGAGACGTGCGAGGCCCGAGGATAAATGAACAAGAGATTGATTAACGTCAAAATGGAGGGACGTTAACCAAATGTGTTCGGCATACAACGCAATTTACATTCGCGTTAAACGTGGCCGCCCGAGCGGGGGTGATGATGCTCAAGTGCTACAAGAAGCTTTGCTTGAGTTCCAAAAGACCGAAGGTAACTTTACTAACTATTTTTCGAGTTGGAAACTTTTAAAAGAATCCCCAAAATGGAAACCGGTTAGCGATGGCCATCAAAGGCGTGCGAAAAGATCCAAAACATCTTCGTCAACCTTCGAAGAGAGCCAATCGTCGGACGCACATGTCAACTTTGATTTAAACAAAGAAGATGATGTTGATGTTTTCGAAGACATGACCCGACCAATTGGTAGGAATAAGGCTAGAGACAAACGACCAATGAATAGGGACGTTATGGAAGAAGAATTCAAGGGTGTGAGAACCCGAATGAATGATATATAAGAATTAAGCCATCAACGTTTAGAGAAAAAAAACGAACAAGTGGCGGCGAAGATTGAAGCACGAAACAAGATGATAAAGTTGGAGGAGGATCGTCAACTAACCGAAGATATTGAGTACTTGTCAAAACCGATACCAACCGAACCCGGTTTGATATGAGACTTGATGTTGATGAAAATAGAGAAAATCAAAGAAAAATATGGAATAAACGAACCCGTTAATCTTTAAGTTTTTAATCTAGGTTTTTAAGTTTTTTATTTTAATTGTTGTTTTATTTAAGTTTGTAATTGTTGTTTTATTTTAATGTGTGATTTTAAATAGTTATTTAAGTTTTTAATTGTTAATGTTTGATAGTTAAAAAAATAAAAAATAAATAAAAAAAAAAAAAAAACCAAAAAGTACCATTCAACGCCCCACCAATTACTCCCATTAAAAAATAATAATAATAATAAAAAAAAATAAACCAAAAGAGACATTAGTCAACAAATGTCCCAACTAAAAAAAACAAATCACAAAAAACCAACACCACTACTCTTGGTCTTATGAGTTAACATTTCTTGTCGTTGGTATATAAAGGAAGTAAGAGAAGCAAGTGGGTCCTAGTTAAAAAAGAAATAATATTAAATGCACCACTCATTTCTAAAATTCACACTTAAATTTCATTGTTAAAACTCAAATGATCTTGGGTAGATCCTCAATATCGTTGTGTTTATTCAATACGAGGTTTAACTAGTGACAACGGGCATTTACATACATTCAAGGGGGTATATGGGATTTGTGATTTTCTGGTGAAAAACTATGTTTGTTTTGTAAGTTAAGTTAGAATAGGATTTGGATTTGTATATGTTTAAAATAAAATTAAAAGAAAAAAAAAAAAAATTTGTTTGTCGACATGGAATAAGATTGCTTTTAAATAATATTTTGAAGTTAAAATATTAAATAAACGTGAGATAAAAAGTGTAAAGGTCCTCAGATGTGGCATGAAACTTGCCAACCTTGAAGGGAACTTGAAAACACCTACAAGTGAGAATTGAAAATGCGAACTATTTCGAAAAAACATCATATCTAGGAATTGCAATGACACCTAGGATACACGGAAACGCCGTCGGGATGCCGTATCACATACCCAAAACGTCTCGGAAACGGGAAATGTTCAGGTATTTTCCTGTGGAGTGACTAGTTCTCCAAAGTGTCCTCCGATGTCTTGAGGTCGTCAAGCCCTTCGGATGCCTGCTAAGATGATAAACGCGTTAGTCTCGCCCCGGGTGTGACCCCAGGACCAAACTCCGGCGTGAGAGTAAGTGTCCTCCGATTTAATAAGATAATAGGTGTGATAATAAGTTAAGTAATGTGTGTAAAAAGAAGTTACCCTTAATGCAAAACTGTTGCTCCTTATATAGGAGACCCATTTTTGTCTCTATCGGATGAGTCCAAGATTGATAGTGACTTTTTCGGGCGGCAACTGGGATCTTTCCCTGTTTGGGTCTTTTCCCTGTCCTGCCAAGATTCCTGCACTTCTGTCATATACTACTAATGTTAGGGTTGACTTCTTGTTCTGGAGATAAATGTTGTGCCGAACGACCTGTGAGATTCGTTCGGCACTAGAAGTTCGTCCGGATTAAACCGTTCGGATATGTGCGCCCAGAGTTTGACCTAGCCTGGCATTAATCGTTTGTCCGAACGACATGTGAGGTTCGTTCGGTTTGGGCCATTCGGCCATATACGCCAACAGGAAACGCCGGGAAACGTATAGTAAGCAAAAAAGAAGCCATGAAAGAACACTGTATAGTAAGTAAAAAAGAACAATAAACGAAAAAGAAAGAGAATAAAAAAGGAGTAGTAAAGCATCTTTTGCTTTGTAATGCAATGTTATCACGTGGGTTGGGTGACAAGTACAAATAAGGAGTCATTTCTCTTATATTTTTTTTATATATTTTAGCTTGTTTTTTATTTTTTGTTTGTAGATAATTTTCTTAATTTTATTTAATATAGACATATAAACAAATGTTTTTTTTTTTTTTTTTTTTATTGATTGATGATTATAAGTAATATTTGTTAGGATTTTTGAATGTTGTGTATTTTTTTTTGGAAGATAATTTGCCATATACTAAAATATTATATAACACATATACATTTCTTCGCCGTACCAATTTCTTGAATTTTATGATGTTGCTGTTTTCCGGTACCTGTACCTGTACATGTCCGTTTCCGTCCACGTGCAACTTAGATGACACCTATTCCATTCCCCTAAAGACCTTAAAGCAAACACACGCTAAGTACATGTTGCACCATTAAGTTCAACATGGAGGCGCACACAACTCACTTGATTATTGTTTAATTTGAGTAATTTTATGAGATTAATTTCAATCAAGGGCAACCCCTCTCTATGCTTATTTAAAATTGTCATGTATGATACATCTATGCATATTTAAAGTTGACATGCACTAGTATATTCAGGACAATCGGCTACGACTTTTTTTTTTACCGTCCCGACGACATGACGTCGCCACAAACTTGTCAACATTGCCCCGTCGCTATTCACTGTCTTGACGATAAAGCCCGACGACAACGTGGGACCCACATCCTTTTTCAGTCAAAGTCTTTCTGTATTTGGAAAATAGATGCCGACGTCATGTCTTCGGCACCATAAGAATAATTAAATACGTAATTAGTTAAGCGTAATTACGTTGTAAATATACCGACGACATGACGTCGGTGGGTAATTAAATCGGTAAACAAAAGTCAATGAAAGTCAATGACTTTTATTTAAGTTACCGACGACATGGCGTCGGTAACAATTTATAAAGGTCAACAGAAGTCACCCATGGTCAAGGAAAGTTAATACTATCTCTTAAAGATACCGACGACATGACGTCGGTATCATGAAACTCACAAATAAATTTTGGGTTATGGTGGCGACAACACGTCGTCGGTACTGTAATATAATGCAGCTGCACAGCTGCAAATTTCCATATTTTTTCCAGAAAATTTTTCGAGAAAAATCTACCAAAACCTGCAAGCAACCAAAGCCTTTAACCAATCAATACTAACATGTATAACTTATAACGGCTTAAACACTTTCAAATAATCGCTAAACACCCTCAAAATGAATTAAAACATTATAAAGTCTACAAAACAAGTGTTATAATCTCTAAACCTAGCTGCCATATCCACAAATGTTGCAATATCCGCAATGTTTAAGTCGCCAAAAGGTTAAACTACAGAATACTAAGATACGGGTCGCCAAAATATAGTTTTAAAGATAAGTACAACACAAAATAACCCATACATACCTCTACCGCCCCTCGTCATCATCCATATCATCACTACGACCATCCTCATCATCACCACTCTCGCATCCGCCACTCCCGCTCCCGCCAGCTGCGCCATTGCCTCTCACGCCACACCCGCTGCCTGAGCCTGCCTTAGTTTGAGAAGACATCTGACTAATAAACTCGTGCTATTGCGGGTTGCTCCGGACAAAACCCATCAACTGAGCGAGCTGCGACTTAATTTCCTTAGCTTCTGCTGCAGCTTCACTCTTCTTCTCGGCCTCAGCAATCTTCTTTTCAGCTTCAGAAAGCTTCTCTTCTAGGTTGCACGGACACGGACACGGACACGGCGATACGGCAAAATCAAAAAATATACGGTGTCCGACACGGACACGGACACGGCGTGGACACGGGAATTTATATATTATATATGTATATATATATACTTATGTATGTATAAAAACATGTATAAAACATTAAAATCATATGAAGTACCATGTTTCATAGCCAAATTTAAGAGTGCATTACTTGCAAAGTGTTAATTCATAAGTCATAACAAAGCGAAATAGAAAAACATGGTTTCATAGCCAAATAGCCAACTAACCTATGTTGCACGTGGCTTCACATTGACCATATCTACCATTGGAATCCAGCACATTGACATGGACTAAAATATCTAACACGTGGCTTCACATTGACCATATCTACCACAACATGTATTATGAGTACATCTTTTTCTCTTTCACTCACAGTCAGAAATCCAAACATATTTTACAAATCTTTTCAAACACCCAGTCCGGTGCCACCATCACCGGAGACTATTATGGCCGGAAAGACAACCACCATGGATCCAACATCATTGTCACCACCGTGACCGCTAAAACAGGTCGGACGGCTCCTGAGAATTTGGCAAACTCCGTGTCCAGCCCTTCATCCGTGTCCAAAAATCCGTGTCCTACCCGTGTCCAAAACCGAGTCCATATCAAATCGCACGTGGGACACGGCACATGCGTGTCCGACATGTGTCCAAGGTGTGTCCGAGGCGTTTCCGTGTCCGACACGTGTCCGACACCGACACTTCAAGGTTTTAGGTGTGTCCGTGCTTCCTAGCTTACATCACACACACATAAATGAGCTCTTCGATCTGGGCCATACCTAAAAACGAAATAATCAAATTTTAAAAACGGCCATTGCAATACATAAGATGAGTCATGAGTAATCTATTAGTACAGTACATACCAGGAGGTGGAGACGGGGTGTATGGTAATGGTGGCCTGCTCATGCCGGGTACCACCCTACCCTTGCTGGCTATATGACCCCGCTGCTTGCCCTTTATAAGGAGGGCAAGTATCTCCTCCTCTGTGTATTCTACGCCTGTAGGCGTATCCGCTCCCAGATCCCGTAGCTGGATCATCTCTTCCTATGTAGTTGAAAAAAAAAATTAATATATTAGTCGGGTTACTAGATTATGTTTCAATAAATCATTAAAGTGCATGTTTGAAAAAAAAAAAAAAAAAAAAAAAAAAAAAAAAAAAAGATACTTACATATTGAAGCCGAGCCTCATCCTGCAACCATACATCGTCCTTGCAGTGCGTGTCATAGAAGCTTTGTATGAGGGACGAGTACTGGTCGCGGCTCGCTGTTCTCGAACTGTATATACACATGCATATAAGATGAAACAAATTAAAAATGACAAATCAAACACCATATATATTTTAATTACACTTAATACTTTTATAAAATTAAAATAAATAATTAAAATTAATTACTTTTATAAAATTAAAAATCTTTATTTAGTATAAATACTTTTAATTAATATATATATTTAAAATTAGATAATTTTATAAAATTAAAATACTGTTAATACAAATATTTTCTAAAAAACTTTATTTATATTTTACGATCTTTGCTATATTTTGTTAACGACAATTATAAACTTTATTTTAGCAAAACATAAATATAGTTAAGTCTTTTACATATATTATCAACAAGTATTTCTTAAAAACAAATTAAACATTACTTAGCTAGCTAGTATATACATTTTACAATTATACTTTCATAAACATGTTAATATAAAATGAAATTGTATTTTTACATTATTTCATGGATCATCCTACTCTAATCTAAGATTGCATAGGATCCTTGGAAGATATGGTGAATATTTTGTTTATATTATCACTCTAGAATCCTTGAAAGATATGGTGTATATTTTGGTTAGATTTGATAAAAGATTGTGAAGATTTTATGTCAGGTCCCCGCAGAACCAAAAGGTTACACGGACGAACCCTTGATTTGGCTCCATCTGATCCGTGGTTTGCTGGCATTGGTGCCTATAAATAGCAAGTCACACCATGTTGTTTGATCATCACTCACATACATAAAACAACATACATTCTTTCATTCATTATTCTTTATATCTAACTCATTCATATTTCACTTTAGTGAGCTTCTTTTGTAGCAAGAAGATCATAACATCATTCAAAGGCTTACAAGCTTCAACAAAGCATTGCAAGACTTGTTAGTTCATCATAGCATGAATTGTATTTATTCATACATCATTGTTTGTACCAAACTATCATAAACCTCTCATAGTGATCGGTTAGTATTTTAGTCCTCAAAATACATAGTGTGACGGGGAGTGGTTGTACCCTTATAAAAGAACTCGACATCTAGCTTTGTGTCGGAAATATTGTGTAAGCGACGTGTAAAATGTTTTCTCCGCCGGAAAAGGAGCTTGTTGACTAGTGAAGAAAACTCTCGAGTTGGATACTCGGGGAGTGGAGTAGGGCAAGGAAAAAAAGTCATTGTAGACCGAACCACTATAAACACTTGTGTTGTGGTTTAATCGTTTCTATTTTTCTTGCACTTTACATATTTTTATTTTATTTGCATATATTAAGTCATTTCACACACAAAGATAACTAAAAAAAGAAATTAAAAATGATAAAACTATTTATCCTTCTTCTAGTTTTTCACAAATACCTTTATAAAATAATCAAAATGTGTCTTACATATTCGTGTCGAGATGCGGCCAATGATTTGGATCCGTGGCGGCTGTAAACCTTGTTCTTCTTCTGGTTCTCGGCGTTCACATCAGCTCGTTTGAGGTTCGCCTCCTACATGTAGAACTTGACATGCTTCTCCCATACAGACTGCTCCATGTTCGGAGGAGGGTTTCTTCGTATCACATCCACAGCCCGAGGCCCACCCTTCCTAGTAAAATGATCGCACTTCAAGTTATACTTGACTACTTGTTGTCCGAGTAGCGCCTAGCTAAATATGCACTGATATGGAAAAATTAATGGTATTAAATGCATTAAGTCTTTATAACTTGATGCATTGATTATGATTTATATATGAAAAAATTACACGGATGGTCCTTGTGGTTTACACGAATTTTAAGTTTGGGAGCTATTTCATTTTAATTACGCCACGGATACCTATTTTGGGAAACGTTGCACGCGTTTGGTCCCTAAGTTGGATGGACGTTATCTTTGACATTTAAGTGTATAAATATTATTTGCCCGTTAGTCCCTCCGTTAGTTTTGTTTGCATCGTTAGTCCTATTTTTCTAAAATTACCTTTTAAGTGTTTAAATAATACCCTCACTCTATATATATATATCTCTCTCACTTTTAACCACTTCCTCCATCCCGTTCTCTTTCCACCCACCTGACACCATCCGCCACCCACCTCCTCCTCCATTTTCCGACCATATTTTCCGGTCACCATCCAACACTAATCGTTGCTCCCCATCATCAAACCACCAACCAACTACATTGAACAACAAATCTAATAAAAAACTCAACACTAATTTTAGATAAAACACCCATTAAAAAGATCAAAACAACACCAACTAACAACCCTAAACATAGCCCCATATAACCCAGATCCAAAATCATGATTTGGACCAAACCCAGGAGCCAATTTGTCTAATTCATCAAACTCATCAAGATCATCAAATTCTTGGATTATTTTTGGGTTTTGGGGACTATCGTTAACCTCACCAAACGAAACCCTAACTGGGTTTTACTCCCCATCAGTTTCTCAACAAGACCCACAAATCTACAAAAGAAAAGATTGACCTCAGATTTGTTCAAGATGTTCACGGATCATTAAAGACCTTATAAGTTTGAACACATTCATCATCGATCTGTGAAGAGCAAGGCTCATTTTTTATCCGGCGACCACCATTGATTTTATATGGTAACAAATCCACCAAACACACACAAAAATTCAAACCGATCTACACCTAATATCCTTCATCAAAAAAAAAATAAATAAAAATAAATAAATAAATAAATAAATAAATAAAATCAAGGTCGGTTCACAACAATCTCTGGTCAGTTTTCTTTAAAAAGATTGATGGTTTGTTCTGTTGCGAGAAGTTCTTGTTGGTTAATTGATTCGAGTTGTGTTGTGGAGGTATATGGATGATTGATGTAACGTTTTAATGGAGTGATAAGGTGGGTGTCGTTTATTGGAAGGGAGTTGTAAGGATGGTAGTTTTTGTGTTTCGTTAGGGATAAGGTAGGTTCACTGATGATGTTTGTTGGGTGGTTGTGGTAGGGTTTGTTGTTTCAGTTGCCATTTTTAGAAAGTTGGTGTAGTTTGAAATGTGGTGGATGGGTGTGTTGATATAGAGATGGGGAAGGTTTGGTGATGATGTCGTGGTGGTGGCAGAAGTGGTGGTGGCAGAAGTGGTAGTGGCAGAGAGAGGAGGGGAGAATTTGAGAGAGAGAGATTATAGAGTGTAGTGTTTGTGTATTTGTGTTTATGTATTTGTGGTAGAGAGAAGGACTAACGACACAAAAAATAGGACTAATGATGCAAACAAAACTAACGGAGGGACTAACGGGAAAATAATATTTATACACTTAACGGTCAAAGATAACGTTCATCCAATTTAGGGACCAAACGCGTGCAACATTTCCTAAAATAGGTATCTGTGGCGTAATTAAAATGAAATAGCTCTCAAACTTGAAATTCGTGTAAACCAGAAGGACCATCCGTGTAATTTTTTCTTTATATATTTTTGACCAAAATAACTTCATTTTGATTTCCAGCTCAATCATCAATCATCATGCCCAACTACACCCCACTCAAAACTTAAAACCTAACTATAGTCAAGATTATAGCTAACCATAGTTAAGTTAATTCATTACTGTATTAAACTCGCTATGACTCTCTTCCCATAAGAGGGGAGGGTGCAGCTCGCCGTGGGCTTCATCGAAGCTGACCTGGAGCTCGCCGTGGCTCGTTGCTGTAACACCCCCAAATTTGGTTTAGCGGAAGCATACATGTTTGGGTGCTACTAAATTGGTATCACAACACAAAGTATAAAGAATGGTTTTACCTCAACCATTTAAAATAGATTTCATATTCAAAACTGATTTGTTTACAACATTTCAAAAATAGTGCGGAAATATAAGCCCATAAAAGATTTCAAGTGGTCCCAAATATATCAGAGTCTTCTATGACCATGCCATGTCATGCCAAAAGCCTTCATAACTAGATTATCGCCTTAAACCTGAAAATACATGCTAAAGTGTCAACACGAGGTTGGTGAGTTCATAGGTTTTAGTGGAAAATGTAAAGCATTTGAATAATGATTTCCCGGCAAAGGAATTGTAAATCCACTCAGTCACAAGTCCCGCCCATACAAGACTTGTAACCTGTGTGTTTACAACCCACTGCCAAATAAGATTTGTTCTTGGTAAACAGAAGTAATACATTGTTTGGTTAAGCGGTACACTCGTAATGACCATTACACTTGGTAGTATGTCCGTTACACTCGGTAATGTGACCGTTACACCCGGTCATGTGACCGTTTCGCTCGATCATGTGACCGTTACACCCGGTCCTGTTATATGTGTTCGTCCAGTACCCCTGGTCAATGTGTGTGTTATGTGTACATATAATGCAGTCTAGTGAACATTCAAGTATTTCAGCCAAACAGTCAAATAAGGAGTAAATAGTTTGCATTTTCCAAATAAGTAGTCATAAAGTTTAATTAAAAACGAGCATGTATTCTCCCCCAAAACTGTTGTAAAACAAGTAAAAGTAGGGGCCATGAACTCACCTCGGTAATTAGCAGTCAGATCACAAAATAGTTCAGACAGTGTTCAGCACCGACACGCGACCTAGATTAGTAATGTTTGTTTTAGTTCACAATTCAAGTTCAAGAATTTCAATTGTTTTTAAAGAGTTCATGTTGGTGTTGCTGGTGTGGCAGCATTTAAGTTCAAAAGTCTTTTCTGAGTTATATGAAAATATTGGCTCTTGAGAGTGAGAACGAAAATCCTTAGTTTGAAAATGACTAAGGATTACGGAAAGGACGAATAATGGCACGACTTTGGTGATATGACGGAGAATGTTATAATCGTGTGTATATGAATTTTACAAAGTGTGTGTGTATGAAAGGTAAAATAAAAGTCATATATTATGGTTTGAAAGTAACTTGTTTTAATAAATCGAAAAATCTATAAAAGGAATTTGAAAAATCATTGCTTTTTAAACTTATTAAAAGCGTTGAAAAATATGTCATTTGCTAGATATATATTGTTAAGTTAACGAAAATGAGTTTGTATTTTTATAATTGCGACATATATAGATATCGGCTTATTCCCAATTTCTATATTTGTGAAAAATAACTTATGTTTTCAATATAAACTTACGAGTCAAGTTAATACACATATGACGTTGTCAAATTTTTATAGCGATGAGTGTTAATATGTCGCGTTACATTATTAATTCAATTAACATGATGAAGCGAAAAGTGTACCGCTTTTAAGGGGTCATTTAAGCCCTAAATCGTATTTATTTGATCAAATATTGCCCTAAATCGTTCCTTTTGTCATTTTAGGTACTTTTGAGGAGAAATCTAGAAAAGGAGACATTTTGGACGTTTTTGGAGCATAAAAGTGAAGAAAACGGCAAAGTCTCAAAAATCGGCTAAAAGTTACCTTTGACGGCGTCACAATTTACCCAGACGGCGTCATGCCTTGGCAAGAAAAGTTGGACGTGAAATTTACTCATGATAAGCCAGTGAAAATAGCATGTGAATTCTGACGGCGTCACGCTTTAACCTGATCAAGGGCGTCACGGCTTAAATCAAAAGGGGACGGCGTCACGTTCAAGGTTCGACGGCGTCAAGCCTTGATAAGCCAGAATGGATTTTTGAAGAGCTAAAGAGGGACGGCGTCAAGAAGGTCATCCGGGAACCCTAGAAGCGGCGAGGTGACGGCGTCACACTCCATAAGGTGACGCCGTCAGATGTAAAAATCTATATATAGTTTTCTAATTTTTTGTCATTAGAGAGAACTTAGTGTGTGGAATTTTGGGAGAAAACCCTAAGACGATTTTAGCTTCTTTTTCAAGGCTTTTTGCCTTGAGATCTTTCATGTTACATTGAAGATAAGTTATCAATTAATCATTCAATATGTCTATGTGTTGTTTGATTTTATCTTATTCTTGTCTTTTGATTAACATGTTAGGCTAAATTTATCTTGTGTTTGCTTAGATCTAATGAAACCTAGCTATTGATTATTGGTTATTAGTGTGTTATTAGTTGTATTGGATGATTGTTTATCTATGTTAGGCTTAAGAAAACTGGCTAACTTCCTATTCGGTAACTTGCTTGAACGTCTTAAGAAACATGAACCAAATGCGTACTAAAGGTTTTTATGGTTGCATTTAATGCACAAACGAATTCTAGTGATCCCATGTTAGGAGCTTCCTAGCCGGCTCGACATAGGAGTGAAGTAGGAGCTTGTAGAGTTGGGGAAGTAAGTACGCCACCCCACGAATGGTATTAAGGAATACACCCGTCATCCACGCGACTAATACACACTAATTAACCGGTAAAAGATAGTTAGGGAGTAAGGAAATCTAAGTAAACACATTTCTCTACACATAAGTTTCTCACCAACATTTTATTTTCAGTTATTTATTTTATTTGCATCCGTAGTAAATTTGGGTTAGTTGACTAGCAACTAATTCCGCCCACTCTTTCAAACCCGAGATTTTACTTGCTTTCCATAAAATTATAAAAACATAAAAAGAATCTTCCTCAACCCTTAGACCTAATTAGAGTAGTCTTTCACACCTAACGAACACTATTCCCTGTGGAGAACGATCAATCCCCCGTACTTACCACTACACTATACTACATCGGTCAGGTACACTGCCTGGTGGGGTTGTAAGCCTCTTGAGATCCCTCGAGAGGTAAAACCTGTTGTAAGGTTACAAAACCACGCATCATAACACATAAAGTATTTTTGGAAATATAGACGTGTGTTGATGAGTAGTGGCGATGGCGAAATTTTTACGAAACGAGTATCGTATACGAGTTTGTGTCGCAAGTGGGCTACGGCCCAACAGTTCGAATGGGCTAAAAAAATATGACAGCCCTTCATGATATTGATTTGTGGGTTAAGCAATGTATAAAGAATTTATAAGTTGGGCTGGCCTGGTGGGCTGTGGCCCAACCAAGGAGACGCTTGGACCAGGTATATCACAAGTCCAGGAAAACAATTTATTCTTGTGGTTTTCTGTCTTGCGCATTGGGGTAGTAGAAACAAAGAAGCAAAAGAATTAATTATTACACAGGAAGTAAAAGAAAAAAAAAAAGAATAGGTTTTTACTCAACAAGTGACTCACAAACATCACAATAGATCCTTGGGTGAGATGGTCTGTTAACACGGGAGGAACAAAAAGAATGTTTGTATCTCAGCGCAACTTTAGTACCGAACCATAAACTTACAAGGGAGATCACCTTGTGACCATTTCCAGTTCATTTTAAGGCAAAGAAAGAATATACATTAGTTGTGACTTAGACCCTATTTTAACGCGAGTGATGAGTGGGTTTAGACTCGAGATCCAATATGACTTGTGGTTATTGAAGCGATACTATCAACAAGACAATTTGAGAAGAACCTATACTCTAGATGTCGAGTGACCAAGAGCTCATTAGGAGTCCCTTTTGGGCCTTTTTGCCGAGCAGTGAACACCCAAAAGGGTGGTTTTACCACAACTTAACACTCAAAACAATTCCACAACGACCCTATTTATCAAAGATTTTGACTCGGTCCAAGCTAGTCACTTAGGCCAAAGGTTACGACCACGCATTCTACCAAAACGACTCGAATTCTTAGTGTAGTCGAGACCCTATGTCTCCATTCGAGTAACAAAAGAAATCACAGTAGCTTGTTTGGAACAACTCAAACCAACCCAAGTTTCTAATCCTAACGCTGATACAGTTTCAAGATTGAGCCAACATTAGTTCTAAAAATCATTTTCAATTCACACCACACCAACATAAATCGACATATATTTTTATAATTTCAATTGCATCACCATATTGATTATTAATTCCAGGGATGTAAATCAAAAACCAGAAAATCACCAAGTTTACACATATCATTCGAGAGTTAAATGAATCAAAACAACAAGAACAAAGATTAAACCTTACAAAAGAACGGATGATGGGTCGAATTCAAGAGTCACCACAGGATAGTCCCCACTCGATTCCAAGCTTATCACACCCTTCTTCTCATTAATTGCTCTCGACTGAGGTGAGTTGAAGTTTCTTGTGTGATTTGCTTCTCCTGGAACCAAGCTTCTTAAGGAATGATCTTAGGCAAACCTTGACCCACTTTCGGTATGGGAAAAAGGGGTTTAACCATTTATGGTTAACTCTTTTATCAAAACTTCGATGTTGCTAATATTCGGCCTCTAGGAATCTTGTGGGTCTCGATGTGGCATTGGAAAACAAGAAAAGATTGATAAAATTGTAGTTTGATGGTGATAGGAGATAGGGAATCTTCGATTTCGTGTGGTGAAGAGGGAATAGGAAAAAGGGAGAGCAGTAGGAGAAAAGGGTGGGTTTTCTTGCTATCTCCAATTGATCCAGTTAATGTTAGGGTTTGGATGGATTTGGTGAGTTGGATGTATCGATGAAGGAGAAAGGAAAAAGAGTGGTCTAAAAGATCTGTAATGTCACGTGTGAAGGATAAGGAGTGTGTTTTATTTTACTGTATTTGTTTTTAATTATATAGTGTATTGAGTGTACCCCGTGTCCCGTTTAGTTGAAGTAAATTTGTAGTAACGCGGCTTCACGTAAATGTGAAAAATATAATTCTGGAGTCGTTTTTCCCGATATTGTTGTAAAATAAATTTGTCGACTCCTAAAAATAAATTTTAAAATCCAACCTTTACTAATTTTGTGTCGGTACGCGTGTGGTGTCGGTTTTTCAGAAAAACAAGATATCCTCTCGTTTTAGATTTGTTATTGTCTGAAATTGTCGGGAAGTGTTAAATTTACTTTACTAATAAGTTAAAATAATTTGAGTGAGTTGTTGTACGCTAATGCGTGCGGATTTTCTTCCCAAAGTAGATATATAATTGTTTAGTTTAACAGTTGTGCAATAAATAGAAATTTATTATTAAAATATTAGTGAAAAAGTACCGGTTGTCACATCCTTCCCGCCTTAGAAGGAAAACCGTCCTCGGTTTTCACTTAGAGTTACCCGATAGAGTTGAGAAAAATTAAGGGCATTTACGCTTGATTTTGTTTTCACGTTCCTATATGAATTCGAGACCTTTTCGAAAATTTATTGAACTTTGACAGTTGAGAAGTGAGTTGTTTGCTCTGAAGTACAAGGTTCTTGAGGTGACTATTCCCATCATAGCATGATGACTAGTTTTCAAGGTTTGATCCGGAGTTGTGTGTTTTTCGTTTTCATAGGATTGGATAGAAATCTTGTTCGAGAACTTTGTTTGAGTAGGTCTGTATACGAATTTGACCAAAATAATTTTCCAACTAATACACATCCCTTTGTTAGAGATCAACAGATACGTAGGGTGACACGGTTTCAAAAGATTCAAAATTTCATAAAACGGTTCTTAGTTATGGTGTGGATGGGATAATTTCCACAAAAGTTGGCGTTTGACATTTCTTAACAATAGTCTTGCTAGAGTTTGAGCAGAAAAATTTCACGCATCCAAGTGAGTGTTTTAGAAAGATATAACTACAGATTTCATAAACCTAAGTATTCAATTTATTTTAACAGTACCAAGGGATAGTAATATAAGCGTTTCCCAAGTGGCTGGATAGTCCACCGGGTTATTGCAAAACAGTTTATAAAACGATTTGTTAAAACAGTTTATAGAGTAATGGAAAAACAATTTATTATTAGAAAAATAATAGCAAACTGTAGTTTAGTTTGTGATATAGCCGCAAGGCAACAAATCGGGTTATAAAATAACTTGTGAAATGATTTGTAAAACAGTTTATAGGACGGGAACCATTCGTTGTTTACCAAAATAGTTGTAAGGTCGAAATTTTGATTTCATAAGGTAGCGGTAAAACATTTGTAGGGTGACTGCAATATGGTCTGTAGAATAATCGAAAACAGTTTGTATAGTATCAGCGGTATGGTTTAAATATTTTATGAGAGGGTAGCAAAAATAACTGAGATCCCCGAGAGACGAGAGGAGGATTAGGTGATTGTCCCAAGGAACGCGATTCAGGTTATTCCTTAGGGTTTTAAGGTTTCTGTCAGGCGCAGAATTTCTGCCGAATGGGGAGTTTAGCGAGTTCAGGGTACGACCCTGAAGGAAGATGTTTATT
This sequence comes from Artemisia tridentata subsp. tridentata, assembly GCA_021014915.2. NCBI lineage: Eukaryota > Viridiplantae > Streptophyta > Magnoliopsida > Asterales > Asteraceae > Artemisia > Artemisia tridentata. The sequence goes on from CP139504.1 coordinate 38,284,829, forward strand.
GCTACTAGCAATCAGTTGGTTGTTTCAGGAGTGTACTTAGTACGTACGTGGAAAGTACGACATCGGCTGAGTGTAGGGTTTAGGGTGGAGGTGATTGTAACGAAACCACAACAAAACAAAGCTGAATAATAATTCCAAATCCGGAATGAGGTCGAAATTCAAACATAGCCAAAACCAGTTCTAAACGTAGCCAAATTCAAATTCAGATGTAGCTAGAGTCAAATCCAAATGCTCCAATAAGCTCAACTGGCTTATTAAAATCTCGAGGAGTTACGAATAAGCAACTCGGGTTCAAACGGCGCCAATCGGATCTAACCGACCCGATGCAAATTGTGGTGAGACGGTGATAAACAGGAATTCCATATCATGGAGAGGTATAGCGGTGCCGGTGTATTATGGTTCATAAGGTGTTATGATGCCAGTGTGTTGTGTGCAGATGCGAATGTTTACGTTAGGCAATGATTAAGTACACACAAAAATTTCTAAGACTTTCAAAATCAAGTAGAAAATCAATCTGGACATAACTTCTAGTATAACTACTCCGAGTATTGCAAAATTTACCTCTGAGTCGGACATAGGTGATCAGGCTATGTCCCACTGTCCCTGGTCGAATATAGGTGATCAGTCTATATTCCACCGAGGTTCAATAAATTTTGGAATAGTCAGCTTAGTTACACCAGTAATATATCCCTTACTTTTAAAAGAATATGTCTTATCATAAGTAAGGCAGCAGGCTTGGCAGGCAGGCATGTGTCGGTCATAGGCTTTTGTTTTTGTAAAAGTGGTTATAGTCTAGGTTTGAAAAATACCCAGTTCTCTATAACCTAGGCTCTGATGCCAATCTGTAACACCCCCAAATTTGGTTTAGCGGAAGCATACATGTTTGGGTGCTACTAAATTGGTATCACAACACAAAGTATAAAGAATGGTTTTACCTCAACCATTTAAAATAGATTTCATATTCAAAACTGATTTGTTTACAACATTTCAAAAATAGTGCGGAAATATAAGCCCATAAAAGATTTCAAGTGGTCCCAAATATATCAGAGTCTTCTATGACCATGCCATGCCATGCCAAAAGCCTTCATAACTAGATTATCGCCTTAAACCTGAAAATACATGCTAAAGTGTCAACACGAGGTTGGTGAGTTCATAGGTTTTAGTGGAAAATGTAAAGCATTTGAATAACGATTTCCCGGCAAAGGAATTGTAAATCCACTCAGTCACAAGTCCCGCCCATACAAGACTTGTAACCTGTGTGTTTACAACTCACTGCCAAATAAGATTTGTTCTTGGTAAACAGAAGTAATACATTGTTTGGTTAAGCGGTACACTCGTAATGACCATTACACTTGGTAGTATGTCCGTTACACTCGGTAATGTGACCGTTACACCCGGTCATGTGACCGTTTCGCTCGATCATGTGACCGTTACACCCGGTCCTGTTATATGTGTTCGTCCAGTACCCCTGGTCAATGTGTGTGTTATGTGTACATATAATGCAGTCTAGTGAACATTCAAGTATTTCAGCCAAACAGTCAAATAAGGAGTAAATAGTTTGCATTTTCCAAATAAGTAGTCATAAAGTTTAATTAAAAACGAGCATGTATTCTCCCCCAAAACTGTTGTAAAACAAGTAAAAGTAGGGGCCATGAACTCACCTCGGTAATTAGCAGTCAGATCACAAAATAGTTCAGACAGTGTTCAGCACCGACACGCGACCTAGATTAGTAATGTTTGTTTTAGTTCACAATTCAAGTTCAAGAATTTCAATTGTTTTTAAAGAGTTCATGTTGGTGTTGCTGGTGTGGCAGCATTTAAGTTCAAAAGTCTTTTCTGAGTTATATGAAAATATTGGCTCTTGAGAGTGAGAACGAAAATCCTTAGTTTGAAAATGACTAAGGATTACGGAAAGGACGAATAATGGCACGACTTTGGTGATATGACGGAGAATGTTATAATCGTGTGTATATGAATTTTACAAAGTGTGTGTGTATGAAAGATAAAATAAAAGTCATATATTATGGTTTGAAAGTAACTTGTTTTAATAAATCGAAAAATCTATAAAAGGAATTTGAAAAATTATTGCTTTTTAAACTTATTAAAAGCGTTGAAAAATATGTCATTTGCTAGATATATATTGTTAAGTTAACGAAAATGAGTTTGTATTTTTATAATTGCGACATATATAGATATCGGCTTATTCCCAATTTCTATATTTGTGAAAAATAACTTATGTTTTCAATATAAACGTACGAGTCAAGTTAATACACATATGACGTTGTCAAATTTTTATAGCGATGAGTGTTAATATGTCACGTTACATTATTAATTCAATTAACACATAAAGTATTTTTGGAAATATAGACGTGTGTTGACGAGTAGTGGCGATGGCAAAATTTTTACCGAACGAGTATCGTATACGAGTTTGTGTCGCAAGTGGGCTACGGCCCAACAGTTCGAATGGGCTAAAAAATATGACAGCCCTTCATGATATTGATTTGTGGGTTAAGCAATGTATAAAGAATTTATAAGTTGGGCTGGCCTGGTGGGCTGTGGCCCAACCAAGGAGACGCTTGGACCAGGTATATCACAAGTCCAGGAAAACAATTTATTCTTATGGTTTTCTGTCTTGCGCATTGGGGCAGTAGAAACAAAGAAGCAAAATTATTACACAGGAAGTAAAAGAAAAAAAAAGAAGAGGTTTTTACTCAACAAGTGACTCACAAACATCACAATAGATCCTTGGGTGAGATGGTCTGTTAACACGGGAGGAACAAAAAGAATGTTTGTATCTCAGCGCAACTTTAGTACCGAGCTATAAACTTACAAGGGAGATCACCTTGTGACCATTTCCAGTTCATTTTAAGGCAAAGAAAGAATATACATTAGTTGTGACTTAGACCCTATTTTAACGCGAGTGATGAGTGGGTTTAGACTCGAGATCCAATATGACTTGTGGTTATTGAAGCGATACTATCAACAAGACAATTTGAGAAGAACCTATACTCTAGATGTCGAGTGACCAAGAGCTCATTAGGAGTCCCTTTTGGGCCTTTTTGCCGAGCAGTGAACACCCAAAAGGGTGGTTTTACCACAACTTAACACTCAAAACAATTCCACAACGACCCTATTTATCAAAGATTTTGACTCGGTCCAAGCTAGTCACTTAGGCCAAAGGTTACGACCACGCATTCTACCAAAACGACTCGAATTCTTAGTGTAGTCGAGACCCTATGTCTCCATTCGAGTAACAAAAGAAATCACAGTAGCTTGTTTGGAACAACTCAAACCAACCCAAGTTTCTAATCCTAACGCTGATACAGTTTCAAGATTGAGCCAACATTAGTTCTAAAAATCATTTTCAATTCACACCACACCAACATAAATCGACATATATTTTTATAATTTCAATTGCATCACCATATTGATTATTAATTCCAGGGATGTAAATCAAAAACCAGAAAATCACCAAGTTTACACATATCATTCGAGAGTTAAATGAATCAAAACAACAAGAACAAAGATTAAACCTTACAAAAGAACGGATGATGGGTCGAATTCAAGAGTCACCACAGGATAGTCCCCATTCGATTCCAAGCTTATCACACCCTTCTTCTCATTAATTGCTCTCGACTGAGGTGAGTTGAAGTTTCTTGTGTGATTTGCTTCTCCTGGAACCAAGCTTCTTAAGGAATGATCTTAGGCAAACCTTGACCCACTTTCGGTATGGGAAAAAGGGGTTTAACCATTTATGGTTAACTCTTTTATCAAAACTTCGATGTTGCTAATATTCGGCCTCTAGGAATCTTGTGGGTCTCGATGTGGCATTGGAAAACAAGAAAAGATTGATAAAATTGTAGTTTGATGGTGATAGGAGATAGGGAATCTTCGATTTCGTGTGGTGAAGAGGGAATAGGAAAAAGGGAGAGCAGTAGGAGAAAAGGGTGGGTTTTCTTGCTATCTCCAATTGATCCAGTTAATGTTAGGGTTTGGATGGATTTGGTGAGTTGGATGTATCGATGAAGGAGAAAGGAAAAAGAGGGGTCTAAAAGATCTGTAATGTCACGTGTGAAGGATAAGGAGTGTGTTTTATTTTACTGTATTTGTTTTTAATTATATAGTGTATTGAGTGTACCCCGTGTCCCGTTTAGTTGAAGTAAATTTGTAGTAACGCGGCCTCACGTAAATGTGAAAAATATAATTCTGGAGTCGTTTTTCCCGATATTGTTGTAAAATAAATTTGTCGACTCCTAAAAATAAATTTTAAAATCCAACCTTTACTAATTTTGAGTCGGTACGCGTGTGGTGTCGGTTTTTCAGAAAAACAAGATATCCTCTCGTTTTAGATTTGTTATTGTCTGAAATTGTCGGGAAGTGTTAAATTTACTTTACTAATAAGTTAAAATAATTTGAGTGAGTTGTTGTACGCTAATGCGTGCGGATTTTCTTCCCAAAGTAGATATATAATTGTTTAGTTTAACAGTTGTGCAATAAATAGAAATTTATTATTAAAATATTAGTGAAAAAGTACCGGTTGTCACAGTGGCTCGTTGCTGCACCACTCCACCTCGCCGAAGAAGAATTGCTCGTCTGCATGACGAGCTCCACCTCTGACAATTCGAACGTTTATTTTTAATGCAAACCACCCAAATTGAATTAATGTGAAACGGTAACAAAAAAAAAAAAACAAAACACTTTTTCTTCCCTATATATATGTACACTACAATACATTACAAACACAAAACTTAAAAAAAAAAAAAAAAAAAAAAAAAAAAAAAAAAAAAAAAACCAAACACACACACACACTTAAGTATAAACATAACCAAAAAAAATGAGTGAAACATCTTGGTCCGGCGAGGATGATGTTCAGGAGTTTGAAGAGATCGAGATGCTTCTTCAAGAATTCGAGAACGAGCAACAACAACAGCAACAACAAGCCGAAAGTAGCACACGCACATCTATTCCCCGGGAATATGAAATTGCTGAAGTACGGCTAATGCGTGATTATTTTGGTGACAATCCAAATACCCGGAACAATTGTTTAGGTGTCGCTATCGTATGAGCCGTAAACTATTTTTAGAAATAGTTCAAGGTATTGAAACATACATTCAAACTCATCATCCTCTTCCAAATCACTTTGATTTCTTTAGGTCTGGCCAAATGCCGCAGGTCTAATGAGTTTTAGTGTGATCATGAAATGCACAAGCGCCATACGCCAATTGGCGTACGGCTTAGCGGCTGATGCATTGGATGAGTATTTACAAATGGGATCACACTGTGCACGTGATTGTTTAGATAACTTTACTATGTGCATAATCCAGTTGTATATGGGTGAGTTTTTAAGAAAACCAGATGAGAATGACATTCGTAACTTGTACCACGCGCATAACGCGGTTCATAAGTTACCGGGAATGTTGGGAAGCATCGATTGTATGCACTGGGAATGGAAAAATTGTCCTAAATCATGACAAGGCCAGTTTCACCGAGGTGATAAGAAGTATCCAACCATAATGCTTGAAGCCGTTGCTTCATATGATTTGTGGATTTGGCATGCATTTTTTGGGGTAGCGGGCGCGAATAACGATCTTACAGTTTTGAATAATTCGAACTTATTCGATGACCTGCTTGATGACATCGCACCCGAGGTTCCGTTTGAAGTCAATGGGCGTACATTCAAAAAAGGGTATTATCTTGCCGATGGAATTTACCCGGAGTGGTCTAGTTTTGTTAAATCATTCACGGTTGCGCATACCCCAAAAAATGCCGTATTTAAAGCCAAACAAGAAAGTGCTCGAAAGGATATCGAGAGAGCTTTTGGTGTCCTACAAGGACGTTGGCACATTATTGCCCAACCGGCGCGTCAGTTTACAATTGCCAAGGTACGGAGAATCATGTACACGTGCATCATATTGCACAACATGATTTTGAAGGACGAAAACTTTGCCATTTCTGATGTTAGTGAAACGTATATTTGTCGGCGAATAAATTTACAACGGACATGGATTGAGCGATGCGATGTGCAACGAAAAAAGGGGAAGGAACTACGCGATAAACGCGCACACGCAGCGCTTCAACGAAATCTTATCGAGCTTGTTTGGCAAATAAATCAATGGGAAACATTTCAGCAGCAACAACAACAACAACAACAAGATCCTTAGTTAGCTGATGCATTTGATGTATCATTCGTATTTGTTGTATCGTTTTTTTAATTCCCGTATCGTGTTTGAATAAAATGTATTGTATTTTTATTTGAATAAAATTAATTTTAGTTTATTTGTGTATTTAATAAAAGGAAAAAAAAAGATAGTGGTGGGCCCAAATGAGTAAGTTGTGGTTTGTTGTATTAGAGAGGGGGTTGTTAATTGTGGTTTATTGTGGTGACGTGCCACTCCGTGGAACCCGAATGAAGAGGGAAGGTTGCTCAATGCACCCCTTGCTCTAACCACTCACTCATTTCAGTTTCACTACCACTTTTTAGTTTATTTGCTACACCATTATCTAAATCCTTGGTTTCATCGCCACCGTTACTGTAGTTAATTGTCACAATATCACTGCTATTTATCCGCTAAAAGCAAACAATTTGTTCCATATATATCTATTTATTTACTTGGCCCTTGTAAAACCCATTTGGTAGTACTTATCTTTATTAGGGCATCTTATAGATCTTCCACTTTTCGACAGCCACCTAGTAAAACCTTCAAAGCCACCTACTACAAAAGGAACCTTCAGTACACATATCAAAGTAAGATCGTATAGTAAGCAAATTATGAAGTTGATTATCTGTCATCATCCACCTCGGCATATCAATGGTACCCTTGTTGGGGTTTTCGGTTTGCAATGTGGTTTAGACTACCTTCATAAAAGAAACTATCTCCTACCGCTAACATTCAGGTGTATGTTGAATATTATTTATTTATTTTTTTAGTTTTTTCAGTTTTGTTAGTTATTTTTAACATACCTTTTTTTACCGTTCATAATGTTGTTTGGTCACTTTTTGAATATGTACATGTTAACCAACCAAGTGATATGTAAGATATGCTATTTAGTAATTTACTTACTTAATACGAATCTCTTAAGGTAAACATTCTAGGGTGGCTATAGGGGAAGGGTTTGAAAACGATCATGGGGATTGTTTAGGCCGTGTGAGTAAAAGACTGCCCTTGACATGTCCCCCAGTTTTTACACTGTTCATGAGCTTTCCAATATCAATTTTGGTTTCTTTTCAGTCATGTGTATTATTTTTCTTTACAGTGGGGAAATAGCCTTTATCAAGACCTTCCAGATCTCGAGCACAATGAATCAATTGACAAAGAAGAACGGATGATTACGAGGCATATGCGTTATGGTTTGAGACATGTTGTCATTAACAGCCATGGCAACTGTATGCCAAGAACATTGTCACACCAACTCTTCACCAAAAGAACAAGATACTACAGACGTTGCAGAACTACAAGATTCCACCGACGTATTCGTCGTGCGGTTGTATCTCAGGTAAGCACTTCTGGTGCATTGTTATAAACCTGTACTATTTTGTTCAATTGTTTAAATGTGATACAGTATTGCCTTTGTGATCTCATTTGTTGAAGGGTATTTTTGTACTGTAGCGAGTAACTAGTATGTCTTTACTAGTATTAACACTGTTAAGGCTTAATGATTTTGACTCTTGGATTACAGTTACGAGTACACTGTACATAGTCACCTGTATAGAGGCTCTAAGACAGATGAAGAATATGCTACTTATTGTGATACATTGGAACAGAAGTATGTATCTTAAACTGTTAATTTTTAACTATAATATATTATAAATATCATGCTGATTGTTAGGATTAGGGAATATTTTTTTGCAGCCGTGCTGATTGTGACTGGCTTTTCTTAAGAGCAGCACCAGACTTGGTAAATATGGAGTAATTCAAGTTTGTTAATTATTTTTATATACATGTCTTTTGAAAAATGTGTTTTTTTATGCAGTTTGGTATAAGAATTGTTGATATTGGATCAACTATTGGCTATGTCAAGCACGAAACTATTCCACACAACAGGATCTTCAAAAAAAGTTAGTTAAAGTCTTTGGTTAAACATATTTTTTAATGTATTTTTAGACATTTACTAATTTAAAGTGTTTGCTTTTGGTCAAAACAGCGATCACTGTTTGTACCACAATACCAGGGCAACATATGGATTCTTTAGTTCCTGAAAATGAACCTGCATTCTTTACACCTCTCATGCGAAGGATTGGGCGAAGATGTGCAAGGACCTTCTACAGTAATTTATATTAAGGTAATATGTCATTTTGGGTTTTTGTTTATTCTGAAAGGTTGTCACATACCGGTTAATTTGAATGGTATTTTGAAAGGTTGTGACATGTTATTACAAACACAAAAACATATAAGACTACCTTCATAAAAGAAACTATCTGCTACGCTAACACTAAGGATGGGAAAAAACATTCATGTGTATGTTGAATATTATTTATTTATTTTTTAGTTTTTCCAGTTTTGTTAGTTATTTTTAACATACTTTTTTTAACCATTCATTATGTTGTTTGGTCACTTTTTTCGCGTAGTGAGAGTCATTGGCTTCTTTTTGTGGTTTGCCCAAATTTGAGGAGGGGTTATATAGTGGATTCGTCGAAACGTGATAATACTCATAAAAGTTATTATTTCACACAGATAGTAGAGAGGTAAATTTTCAAATATTAGACTTTGAGTTGACATGTATTTTTTTAAAAGATAGTTATAGTTTTGCTTTTCAATATAGGGCTTTCGAGATCAAGTTTGATTGGACGATGGCTAAGGTAAGTAATCTACAATTGTTGTGAATATATGATTGACTTGGTTGTTGCATTTGTGTAACTATGTTTGTTTATTTTAGTGTTTCCAACAAGAGGGTCTATGGGAATGCGGCTACTATATGATGAAGTTCATGTATGACCCTGCTCTATACAAACAAGTTGACTTTCCAAAATGTGTAAGTCTTCCAAACTTAATACTGAACCAAACTTAGTAGTGATGTCCCGTAGCCTGAATAAGTTAAGAATTCTAATACTGAACTAGGGATGTTATGTAGTGGTATTTTGTTGGAATGTTTAATTTATGGCTGTTGATGCTTTTGTAGGAACTGTTATAGAATTCTAACTGCCTTTGTAGATTTTAAGATGTTTAATTATCATGTAATTTGCCGTAAATTGATCCTTTTGGTAAATTTCTGGAGTTTGAATGCTTATGATTATGATTATGTCCGGTGGCCAGTTTTCTAGTTGGTTGTTATGCCTCCTGATCTTTAAAACCATAAGCTCGATGGTTTTGTTTGAATTCTAAGAATGGTTCAAGGGTGATTCCTTTGTTTCATGAATTATTCTTGTAATGAATTATCTACATGAATAATTGTTAACCGCTTGCTAACGATTGAAGGAAACTTGAACCACTATGAACAATTTCAAAATTTAATACTGAACCAAACTTTTTTTTTATAGCTTTGGGATGATACACGCCATTTAAAACCGTTGGAGATCGACCAAGTGGCTCTTATGACGTTGAATGAGTTTTATAAGTTTGTAGATCCTTTAGATGCAACGACTCCTCAATAGTTAAGGTTTTAAAATTTCGTGATGATGACTTGTAAACAATTGAAATGGATAACACTTTTGTCTAACTCAGGTTTGTTGAATATTTGTGTATGTGGCAATGTTACAGCAGGAAATTGAATATTATGGTAGTGTTTGGTTACAGGTTTTGGAACAGGAACCTGAATATTATGGTAGTGTTTGGTTACATGAAATTGAATATTTTTTTTATAAAACAAATAGATTTTAGTACGGTTAATAAAAAACTGTACCAGAAAAAAAGTGGAGAAATCTGCTGCGGTTATAAAGAAAACCGTACCAAATAGTCAATTTTTTGCTACGGTTCAAAACCGTGTCAAAAAATATTTTATTTTTTGGTACGCGATTATATAGTACGGTTTAGAAACCGTACCAAAAAGCCTTAAAAACCGTACCTAATGAGATTTTTGTGTAGTAGTGTAAAAAAAATCTGGTAATTTTGATATAGATTGGCTAAGAAACGTGGAGTCTTGAATAAGAAAGATTCCTCAAATTTTGTTAAATATATAATCATGGGTTGGTTTTTTGAATAAGCTAATTATGTATGTAATTATGTATGCATGCTATTCTTTATGGGGGTTTTGGTTTGGGCGTAAAATGCATGAAATGTCTTAGGCTATTAACGCTACGCCAAAAAGCATTCGGTGTAAGACTCTTTAAATTAGTTACAAAAAACAACTCTAGGTAAAATTTTTGGGAAAGTGTTTGATCAATGTTTATATCTTTTTACAAGGTTGACACGCATGTCAGCAAGTTAGTAGTTCGACTGGGATGGGTCCCGATTAAAGAGCATTCTAATGGAATTGTATTTCACCGGCTAGAATAGTGAGTTTGAATATTGTAATGAATATATAGTGCATAAAGTATTTGCTATTAACTTCTTCTTAGAATACCATGTTTGCTAAGAATATTTATAAACTTCTTCTAAGAATACACTGTTTGTAACCAACTCCCCCGATTCATCCATAAGGCAACCCTAGACGGTTTAATCATGTGTATAGCCGACAAGCACAAGGGGCTGCTGCGTAATTAGTATTGATTGTTAGGGTCTTAGTATTAAATATTTATTAGAATTTGCTAAGTCCTGGGGGAGCAAGTAACTTGTTATCCATGATTGGTAGGTTTAGGAGTGTTTTAGTATCTAAAGAGTCATCTCTGATGCAAATGATCGAGTCATAGATTTAAGAGATCACCAGATTTTCTCCAATTACTGGCATTATCAGTTTGTTCTATTTTTCCTCTTGCTTATAATAGGAATTTAGCCTGGTTCTTATCACAGCCTCTAATTGTTTGTAACAGGTTTCATGTCGGACAACAACTAGATGATCATTTTCACTTGATGGAATAAACATTGGTTTTAATGGTTTCGATATGAAAACAAGGGCGCCAATACCTCTATCCCCGCAGTTACATCGTACCCTCCCCGAAACTCCAAGTAAAGGAACCAAGGCTACTCGAGCAAACAACTAACTCATGATTATACATATTTTCATCGTTTTTTGCACTAGTAATCACCCTTCCTATTAAACATTTGCACCAAAAAGGTGTTATCACAATTTTGTGCTAATCAAAATTTCTTTTAAACACTACTACAAAATTTTTTATTTTGATAACCTTTAAGAACGGTTATACCATAAAGTGTTCTAAAAAGAACCAAGCTAACTCGCCACTGTTGGCAAACGTTCCAAAATATAACCATTAGGAACGTTTCTCAGGAAGTGTTTCAAAATATTTGTTCGGAACGGTTCTTACCAAAAGTGTTCTAAAAAATTGTTCCCTTTTAGAACGCTTTCCTAAAACCATTCCAGAAAGTTGTACTTTAATAGCTTCAAATCAAAGTGCATAAAGTGAAGATCTTTTATTCATTTGAAACTATTACACTAAAACAGCTCCAAAACCTTGAACTTCCCCGCATTGAATTCGATCCCATCTACCACACTTCCCATTTACCTTTTCCCTTCTCCCCAAAAACCCTTCGGTGGAAACTATAGTAGCTAAACTTCAATTCTCAAGCCCTTCTTTGATCCTCCAAAACCCACTAAACCTTTCACATAACCCTATCATTTTAACACCAAACGAGCCAAGAACACAGGTGCTTCTTTCGTGATTTTAACTTAATAATTTGAGGTAATTTTTACACTTTTATTGTTATTTGAGTTATGTGGTTTTAATGATTATTTGTCGATAGTGATACGACAACAAAAGTATAACAAGAAGATCAAGTATTTTTAGTGATAATTGTGGATAGTGATACGGCAACATAAATATAACTAGCTAAAGATTAATTGTTTTTAGTGATTATTTGTGAATTGTGTGTTTTTAGTGATTATTGTTAAGGTAAATTTTACAGCAACAAAAATATAACAAGTAAACCATGTTCAAGGGGGTAATCTTTGTTTTTTCATTCTTAATAGTATACATGTATACAATGTCTCAAAGATGTAAGCGTGGCTTATCGAAGTGCAAGAAAAATTATCTGGCCATGTCGTATACTGTTACATTCAATGATCTTGGATTAGTGGATAGTGATACGGCCCCAAGA